>LR812539.1:9911502-10169002 GCA_903798195.1 Danio kyathit
AATTCACCTGTACTGCATGTCTTTGGACTGTGGGGGAAACAGGAGCACCCGGAGGAAACCCACGCGAACGCAGGGAGAACATGCAAACTCCACACAGAAACGCCAACTGACCCAGCTAAGGCTCGAACCAGCGACCTTCTTGCTGTGAGGTGACAGCACTACCTACTGCGCCACGGCGTCGCCATAGTCAAAAATATTATATTATATTATATTATATAGTCAAATATTCATTCATTCATTTTCTTTTCGGCTTAGTCCCTTTATTAATCTGGGGTCACCACAGCGGAATGAACCGGCAACTTATCTAGCATATGTTTTATGCAGCGAATGCCCTTCCAGCTGCAACCCATCTTTGGGAAACATCCATACACACTCATTCACACTCATTCACTACGGACAACTTAGTTTACCCAATTCACCTGTACTGCATGTCTTTGGACTGTCGGGGAAACCGGAGCACCTGGAGGAAACCCACGCGAACACAGGGAGAACATGCAAACTCCACACAGAAACGCCAACTGACCCAGCTAAGGCTCGAACCAGCGACCTTCTTGCTGTGAGGTGACAGCACTACCTACTGCGCCACGGCGTCGCCATAGTCAAAAATATTATATTATATTATATTATAGTCAAATATATTATTCATTCATTCATTCATTATTTTCTTTTCAGCTTAGTCCCTTTATTAATCTGAGATCGCCACAGCGGAATGAACTGCCAACTTATCCAGCACGTTTTACGCAGCGGATGCCCTTCCAGCCGCAACCCATCATGGGGGAAACACCCATACACTCTCATTCACACACATACACTACAGACAATTTAGCTTACCCAATTCACCTGTACTGCATGTCTTTGGATTGTGGGGGAAACCGGAGCACCCGGAGGAAACCCACGCGAACGCAGGGAGAACATGCAAACTCCACACGGAATCGCCAACTGACCCAGCCGAAGCTCGAACCAGCGACCTTCGTGCTGTGAGGCGACAGCACTACCTACTGCGCCACTCCGAACTTTTTGCTTTCATGTGGATTGATTGATGGATTGATTTTGGATGGTTCATAAAATAAAAAGTGGAACAAAATGTGAAAGAAACATATTTACGTATTTAATATATTTAAAAATTTATAAAAATAACTTAAAAAGGCATTAAAATGAAAACATAATTTGTTAAGGTTTCATTTTGCCAAGAAAATATTTGTAACAAAGTGCTTCATTCATATTGTAAACTCAATTTATTAAATTCTATATAAACGTACCAATATCGTAAATCTGCATCAGTTAAAATGACTATAGACCTTTTTCTTGGCTGCTGCATGGAGGCCGCCATAGCGACCAGCGTCTTCCGGTGAATGGTTAGAACTTCCGTTTACAGTGTTTACAACTGGTAATTTGGGCTCCGAAAATGGGTTTCAATAGCGTTTTGAGTGGATTACGGAGTGATTTGGTGACACACAACTTTGAAAGCCGTTATAATCTATCAGATGTGGTTCAAGCGCGAGAGAAAAACGTTCTCCTAGTTCACATGTCTGCCGTCAGAAATACAGTGTGTGCGTGTTTCCCCTGCCTGTCAGCTGTTAGCTCAGCGGCTCTTTAGCACACACACGCACGCAATACTTCACTGCATCATAGAGCAAACCCAGATTACTGGCATGAAACATAACAGGTGGGTAAGTCATGCAATTTATAAAAATGACCAATAAAAGTCTGTTACTGATACTCTGCTGGTTGATTTGCTGTTCATTCTAATAGCGAGCAGTTTATGTTTCATTTAGTGTGTTGTATTTACCACGGTTTGTGTTTTTCTGTCATTTCAAAACGTCACTTTATTTTCACTTTGTCACAGTTATTAAATCAGTGTGTTAGTGGGACAGTACAGTAGGCTAGGTGTGTGTTAAACATTTTGGTGAACTATGTTTGGGCTAGACTAGTTATATATCTGAAAGAAAGAGAAACTGTTGACTTTAGCTATGACGAGGCTTCATTTAAACGGCACAAGATGCCGTCTGTCAACGAGAGAAAAATGCCTCAGCCATCGTATTAGATCACATTTTTTTTAAATGATCAGTCCAGGAGGTGGCGCTGATCGACAACAGTATTAGTTCAAAGATGATAAAAGCAGGTAAAATAGATTAAAACTATCATTTCAAAGCTGTCTAAATGTGACCGTTTACACGCATCAGCTGCCGACCGGAAGTTCTTAGCATTCTCCTTGCGCATACACGCAAAGCATAATTTGTAATTTGGCGTTCCATGAAAAAGGTCTATAAATACTGTCACAATCACCAGTCTAATCCAATCTAATCCATACAGATCACTGGAGAACTACAAATCTGCCACCAAAAGAACTACAAATCCTGTCATGCACTTCACACACACCTGGGATTACACAGATGTTATGCTGCTCTGTTTGACACACACTTTGCTGAGTCTTGTTGGTTTATTCCATATATTCTAAGTGTTTCCTGTGTCTAGTCTATCCGTGTTTGACCATTGCCTGTTGTTTACATTGTCTGCCACCTGCCTGTGATCTGATTACGCTTCTGGATTGTCCTCATGCTTCTGTTTGTTCCCGTTTGACCATTGCCTGTCTGACTACTTCTTGAATAAAGCTGCACGTGGATCCTTAACTCCTGTTACAACCATACACTCCGATCACAAATCTTCATTCATTCATTTTCCTTCAGCTTAGTCTCTATTTCCGAGGTCACCACAGTGGAATGAACCGCCAACTATTCCAGCATATGTTTTACACAGCGGATGCCCTTCCAGCTGCAACCCAGAATTGAGAAACACCCATACAAACTCATTCACACTCATACACTACGGCCAATTTAGTTTATTCAATTCACCAATAGCGCAGGTGTTTGGGCTGTGGGGGAAACCGGAGCACCCGGAGGAAACCCACACCAACACGGGGAGAACATGCAAACTCCACACAGAAACACCAACTGGCCCAGCCGGGACTCGAACCAGCGTCCTTCTTGCTGTGAGACAACAGTGCAAACCACTGAGCCACCGTGTCGCCCATGTGACTAAAATATTACTTTTATAAATAAATCTGTTTTGTTCATATGCACCAAAATATATGAGCTATATTCACTGAGAAATGGATAAAACATTCATTTTCAAAATGGGGTGAGCACTGTACATGGTGAGCACTCACTCTGAGCTTGTTAATGTGTTTTGAGAGTTAATGAGTGTGTAAAACCAGCAGAAACACCAATAAACGCAGCCCTCACACACTCATGAGAGCGTAACTCTGGATACACAAACAGCCAAAACCCAAACAAAACACAGCTGAAACTCTGCAGTGCGCATTCAGCTACCTACATCTGATTCATACATTTCTAGCATGGAGATTTTATAAGATTAAGAGTCATGTGGAGGAAACATCCCTCAGAAGACTTCACTGTGGACAACATTAGATATTTCTCCAGACACAAGGGAGAGGTCGGTAAGCATTGTGTTTTCACATATTTATACCATGACTTACTGAAGAGTCTCATTGAAATGTCATTCAGTGTAATCGTTTATTTGCAAATCATTTTGTGAGGCATATTTAAAAGAGGAATCATTTGATGAAACATTAAAAGACTGAAAGATTGTCTTTTTAAAGGGGACCTATTATGCAAAGATCACTTTTAATGGGGTTTAAACACCGTTGTGTGGTAACAGTGTGTGAATATAACCAGCTTCTAATTGTAGAAAAATTATTATTATCATTTTTTTATAATCACACTTGATAAAAACTTATTGACATGCTCCCTTTGTACGTGTCATCAGAGGGTGAAAGCCCCGCCCATTAGTGACCATCTGTCCCTCATTAGCATAGTCTTGTTTTTGAATCTGCCACTATGCTGACACATAGGCATTTGTAGCTCCACCCTCTTTTGAAAAGAGCACAATCTCATTTGAATTTAAAGCAACAGGCACCAAAATAGCACAATTAGGATCAAAGCCTTTGAAAGGGGCCGTTTCAAGAAATTATTTGTGGGGTATTTTGACCTGAAACTTCACATACACACTCAAGGGACATCAGAGATTTATTTTACATCTTGTTTAATATAGGGGCATTATAGGTCCTCTTTAAATGATTATTATACTCCACAACTCTCCTTAAAACCACTTGGTTTTTGCCAACAATAAGTTGTTTAACTATTTAAAATAGGCTATAATAAAATGTAGTTATTATATATATTGATATATACAGTATATATTCATTTCCCAGTGAGGTGTTGCAGCTTGAAGGGCATCCGCTGCCTAAAACATATACTGGATAAGTTGGGTGACCCCAGATTAATAAAGGGACTAAGATACTCATTCATTCATTTTCTTTTTGGCTTAGTTCCTCTTTAATCAGTGGTTTTAGCAGAATGAACCGCCAACTTATCCAGCATAAGTTATTATGCAGTGGATGCCTTTCCAGCTACAACCTAGCACTGTGAAACACCCATACAATCTCATTCACACTCATACACTACAGCCAATTTAGTTTATTCAATTCACCTATACCACATGTCTTTGGACTTGTGGGGGAAACCAAACATGCAAACTCCACACAGAAATGCCAACTGTACACAGTTGAAGTCAGAATTATTAGCCCCCTGTTTGTTTATTTTTTTTCCCCAATTTCTCTTTAACGGAGAGAAGATTTCTTCAACACATTTCTAAACACAATAGTTTTAGTAACTAATTTCTAATAACTGATTTATTTTATCTTTGTCATGATGACAGTAAATATTATTTGACTAGATATTTTTCAAGACACTTCTATACAGGTTAAAGTGACATTTAAAGGCTTAACTAGGTTAATTAGGTTAACTAGGCAAGTTAGGGTAATTAGGCAAGTTATTGTATAATGATGGTTTGTTCTGTAGACCATCGAAAAAAATATAGCTTAAAGGGGCTAATAATTAACTTAATTGACCTTAAAATGATTTTTAAAAAATTAAAAACTGCTTTTATTCTAGCCGAAATAAAACAAATAAGACTTTCTCCAGAAGAAAAAATATTATCAGACATACTGTGAAATTTTTTTTGCTCTGTTAAACATCATTTGGGAAATATTTAAAAAAGTAAAAAAAATTCAAAGGGGGCTAATAATTCTGAATTCAACTGTATATATATATATATATATATATATATATATATATATATATATATATATATATATATATATATATATATATATATATATATATATATATATATATATATATATATATATATATATAAATTTAGATATACATAGATAGATATGCACAATAAGAACAATCTTGCCATCTATTACACTGAATGACAAATTGAATTATTGTTATTTTACCCATGTTTTTCTGGATGTAGATTCTTTACTCTCAATTAATGCATGCAGTTTTTATGTTTGGAAAACTGAGAAATATGTGCTCACAGGTACAATTTATGTGATTTACAAAAAATGGCAAAATGCACCCAATAACATATCTGAGATTGTCAAAGATGTACATGGCGCCTTCTAGTCGATTTATGAAAAAAAAAACTGTATGAAGACATAGTCCAGAGTACAGACTTCTCGGTTTTCAAAGATGTAGCCCTGGGCATATATCTCCAATAAGCCTGGGTGCAATGTCAGATTTGAGATTTTTAGTCGAAAGTGTTTTTCGGTTGAATGGATAAAACAAAACATTTTCTTGTTTCACTTTATCAGTCTGTGTCTTTACATCACAGTTAGGGCCTTCAATACATATTTATAACACGTTTTCTCAAAATGAGTTGTTTTAACTCCTGCACTGAGTCAAAATCGCTATTTTAGCAGCCCTTATAAACACTAGACTTCACACTTTTATAAAGTTACGTGTTTTTTTATATTTAAGTTTCCATATTTTGCCTCCCTCCAGGTGAACTGCTGTGCTTTCTCTCCTGACTGTCAGCTTCTGCTCACCTGTTGTGATGCCGGCAAACTCTACCTGTGGAAAACCAGCACCGCCAAACTCCTGGCCACAGTCAGTGGACACACAGGTATATTTTAAGCAGAATAATAGGCTATCATTCTTATTCAATATTATGTCATATTATAGTGTGTTGTCATTTATATTTACAAGATATTCAGCTTAAAGAGCAAGGCTTAACTAAGTTAGCATGAAATCAAAATGTACTCTTCTTATTTTTTATGTATATAGTAGTGCTTGTTATAAACTATGTATCTGTGCACTTCATTATTTTGTTAAAATTAATTTGCCCTCATAATCTTTTATCAAATACTATAACCTTCCCTAACTCTAAATGACTATTCTTAATTTCTGGTCATTTGGGGCAGAGCAATCAGTCTTTTAGCATTGGGCTGTTAGCAATTTCAGGCAGGTCTATCTGCCATTTAGGGCGGAACTATCAGCTATTTAGGGCGGGACTATCAGACGTTTAGGACGGAACTATCAGCCATTGAGGGCAGGACTATCAGACGTTTAAAGCAGGGCCATCAGTAAATTAAGGCGGGGTCATCAGTACATTAGGGGGGGCTATCAGTCATTTAGAGCAGAGCTACTAGCCATAGTCGTTTAACGTGGGGCTATCAGTCCTTTAGGACAGGACTATCAGTCATTTAAGGTGAGGCTATTAGTGATTTAAGGTGGGGCTACCAGCCCTTTTGGGCTATCGTTTCTTAAGGGCGGGACTATCAGTCATTTAGAGTTGCCTATAAGTTATTTAAGGCGGGGCTATCAGTGATTTAAGGTGGGGCTATCAGCCCTTTTGGGCTATCGTTTCTTAAGGGCGGGACTATCAGTCATTTAGAGTTGCCTATCAGTTATTTAGGGCGGGGCTATCAGTCATTTAAGGTGAGGCTATTAGTGATTTAAGGTGGGGCTACCAGCCCTTTAGAGCTATCGTTTCTTAAGGGCGGGACTATCAGTCATTTAGAGTTGCCTATCAGTTATTTAAGGCGGGGCTATCAGTGATTTAAGGTGGGGCTACCAGCCCTTTTGGGCTATCGTTTCTTAAGGGCGGGACTATCAGTCATTTAGAGTTGCCTATCAGTTATTTAAGGCGGGGCTATCAGTGATTTAAGGTGGGGCTACCAGCCCTTTTGGGCTATCGTTTCTTAAGGGCGGGACTATCAGTCATTTAGAGTTGCCTATAAGTTATTTAAGGCGGGGCTTTCAGTGATTTAAGGTGGGGCTACCAGCCCTTTAGGGCTATCGTTTCTTAAGGGCGGGACTATCAGTCATTTAGAGTTGCCTATCAGTTATTTAGGGCGGGGCTATCAGTCATTTAGAGTTGCCTATCAGTTATTTACGGCGGGGCTATCAGTCATTTAGAGTTGCCTATCAGTTATTTAGGGCGGAGCTATCAGTCATTTAAGGTGGGGCTACCAGTCCTTTAGGGCTATCGTTTCTTTAGGGCGGGGCTATCAGTCATTTAAGGTGGGGCTACCAGCCCTTTGGGGCGGGGCTATCATTTCTTAAGGGCGGGACTATCGGTCATTTAGAGTTGGCTACCAGCCCTTTAAGGCGCGGCTATCAGTTGTTTAAAGCTGCGGTCACACTGGACTTTTCTCCCCATAGACTTCCATTCATACGCACGTGAATGCGTCAGACCAGAAACGTAAGGTCATGCGTCAAAGTTTCCCAGGTCGCTGCGGTGCAAAGTTCAAGCTTGGTGAACTCTGACCTGCGAAATCGCATCACTTGACTGCGTGAGAACAATCGAGGATTCGCAGCGATGTATGATAGAATTTCGCAACCTCAAACTCTAGTGTGACCGCAGCTTAATGCTGGGCTATCAGTCATTTAGGACGGGGCTATCAGTCATTTTGGGCGGGGCTATCAGTCATTTAGGACGGGGCTATCAGTCATTTTGGGCGGGGCTATCAGTCATTTAGGGCTGGGCTATCAGTCATTTTGGGCGGGGCTATCAGTCATTTAGGGCTGGGCTATCAGTGCACATCTCATTTTTGTCCGTTTTTCAATCTTCCTTCATTTTGTTAGCAACACTCATCTTCCAATGATCTGATCAGTTCCCAAAGGATGAAATCAAGCACCACTCTACTTTATTTTTCTCATTTCAGGACTGTTTCAGTTGGATGTACATCACATTATAAAAAAAGGACAAACTCATGTTTCATGCCAACTTTAAATTAACTAAGTTAGTTTAATTGAATAATAGTGGATTGTTTTGTAGAAAATTGAATGAAAAAAAAATAAGACTTAATAATATTGACTTTAGCTGGTTTTACTTTTAAAATGTTTTTTTTACTCCAGCCAAATTAAAAGAAAAAGGACTTTCTCCAAAAGAAAATATTATTAGGAATTATGACTTTCCATGCTTTGTTAAACAGCCCTTGGGAAATATTTGAAAAATAAGTAGATTTTCACAGGAAAGCTAATAATCTTGAATTCAGCTATATAATGAATATGTACATAATTATATTTAATGCATTTTAGGTAAGTATTAAAAGTTGAGAATTTATCTTTGTCTTTCATTTGTTGGTTGTTCTGCAGGTCCAGTGAAGTGCTGTGTTTTCTCCAGTGACGGTCGGCTGTTTGCGAGCGCATCTCATGATTGCAGCGTCCGAATCTGGTGCAGCACCAGCCTCAAATGCACATACACACTGACAGGTGTGAACACAGAAATACACACTGTGATGCATTACATCATTCACAGCTTCAGTACAGCAGCAACAACAACAATAATATAGACATTAGCATTTAAAATCAGTATTATACATTATATTGTATTTTATATTGTATTGGGTGGCACGGTGGCTCAGTGGGTAGCACTGTCGCCTCACAGCAAGAAGGTCACTGGTTCGAGTCACAGTTGGCATTTCTGTGTGGAGTTTGTATGTTTTGGCCCAAATGTAAAAAATTTATATGTGGGCCACGTAAGTTTGGCCTATCTTGACCCACTTTTAAAATGATTTAAATTATTTTTGAGTATGAAAAAAATTCTACCAATCTGGTCACTTTGAGAAAAAGCGTGGCCATAAAGCGAAATGCTTCATGGGTTTATCAAATTCATTGCAGTCGTGACACCAACATATCTGGCCCAGTTATGGGTTATTAACGTGGTTGAGACTTGGCCCATATATGGTCCAGGTTTTGCCCTTCTATAGAAGCTAAACTTCGTCCAATCATGTACCGTAATTCACTGCGGCATGTGGGCTTAGCAAAAGCTGATTGTGTGGGCCAGATCTGGGCCAGAGAAATTTTGCTATGTGGGAACTAAATTTTCCGTAGTGTATGTGTGTGAATGAGTGTGTATGGGTGTTTCCCAGTACTGGGTTGCAGCTGGAAAAACATCCATTGCGTAATACATATGCTGGATTAGTTGGCGGTTCATTCCGCTGTGGCGACCCCAAATAAATTAGGGACTAAGCCGAAGGGAAATGAATTATATTGTATTATACTTTATATTCTATATTATACTGTAACTGATTGTCCATATTTGTCCCAATATTGGTTCAGATATGAACAAACCCAACTGTTGGGTTAAAAAGTGTCATTTTAGTTGAACTGAAAAAAAATTAACCTCTGCAATGTTGGGTTGTCTATATTTGACTCAAAGTTGAGTTAACAACACAGTATTTTTTAGAGTATACAGTTGAAGTCAGAATTATTAGTCCCCCTGAATTATTAGCAACCCCCCCCCCCCCGGGTTATTTTATCATCAATTTCTGTTTAATAGGGAGAAAAAAATTTTCAACACATTTCTAAACATAATAGTTTTAATAACTTATTTCTAATAACTGATTTATTTTATCTTTGCTATGATGACAGTAAATAATATTTTACTAGATAGTTTATACTATATATCTATACACCTTAAAGTGACATTTAAAGGCTTAACTAGGTTAATTAGGTTAACTACCCCAGGTTAGGGCAATTAAGCAAGTTATTGTATAATGATGGTTTGCTCTGTAGACTATCGGGGGGAAAAATTGGTTAAAGGGGCTAATAATTTTGACCTTAAAATGGTGTTTAAAAAATTAAAAACTGCTTTTATTCTAGCCGAAATAAAAGAAATAAGACTTTCTCCAGAAGAAAAAATATTATCAGACATACTGTGAAAATTTCCTTGCTCTGTTAAACATCATTTGGGAAATATTTAAAAAAGAAAAAAACTTCAAAGGGTGGCTAATAATTCTTCAACTGTATATGAAGTTTCAGATGAAGTTTATAGTAACTGTTGTTGGCCGTCAGCTCACAGGCGCAGTGTGGAGACGGTGAGCTTCAGTCCGGACGGTCAGTGGCTGCTTTCAGGTGGATGGGACAACAGAGCCCTCATCTGGAGCATTCAGGTGAGATACAAACATTGTGTAATAGTCTACAATCTGTTTCTTTAATAGAAATAATTAACACTGTGTATACCTTAAAAATGGCAGCAAGGTGGCTCAGTGGTTAGCACAGTCACCTCATAGTAAGAAGGTCGTTGCTTCGAAACCCGGCTGGGCCAGTTGGTGTTTGGTGTGGGTTTCCTCCGGGTGCTCCGGTTTCCCCCACAGCCCAAACACATGCGCTATATGTGAATTGAATAAACTAAATTGTATGTGTGTGAATAAGAGTGCATGGGTGTTTCCCAGTACTGGGTTGCGGCTAGAAGGGCATCTGCTGTGTAAAACATAGGTTGGCGGTTAATTCTGCTGTGGAAACCCCAGATTAATAAAGAGAATAAGCTGAAGGAAAATAAATGAATATCTTCAAAAAATACATATACATTTTAAATTAAATTAAAAGATTTAAATATAGGAAAATAAAAAATAGAACAAATTATTAAACCATAAAATAAACTGAATAAACATTTAGAAAAATAATAAATAAACAATAGGATAAAAAGAGTTATAAGACAGTTATGAGTTAATTTCCATCCTAAACCCCAAACATGGACTAAAGACTTGAGCGTCAGCCTGTGTTTTGTGTAGTCACAGGTGTGTTTTTGGCGCAGTAATGTTGATGTGTGTGTTGTTTTCAGAGCGGTGCGCTGCTGGAGGAGCTCAAGGGTCATAATGCAGCTGTTCAGAGCAGCGTTTTCTCATCCGACTCGCAGTCTGTGGTATGGGAGATGAGATATCTCTGAGCTGAGTCTGTGTTTGTTTGGAGTCGTCATTTCTCCTCTTTCTTTGGTTTCTCCACAGGCTACGGGCTCCTGGGATCGAGCAGTAAGAGTTTGGAAGCTGCGGGATCATCAAACTGAGGCCGTGGTGTTGCAGGGGCACCTGGGAAATGTGGCCTGTCTCTGTTTTTCTGTCACTGGGATGCTGGTGAGTTTGCCAAAGCAGATTTTGTTTGATATTTGAGTCGGGATAAACAGGATCTGCTTCTTTAATCATGCTTAAAGGGATAGTTCACTCAAAAATAGTCAAAAATCACCCAATTTCCTGTCATCATTTGTTCACTATCCATTCATTCCTGTTTGGGTTTCTGTTGAACACAAAAGAAGACATGCTGAAGGATGCTGGGGGAAACATGCTGCTGACTGCCATGGTGTTTTTTGATCCTACTTCCTATTATGAGATGTAAACTTAAGATTGTAAGAAATAAAGTTAGATTTGGGACATGTAACTCAGATGTAAACTTCATTCATTTATTAATCTTCCTTCGGCTTAGTCTCTGATTGATCAGGGGTCACCACAGCATGGTTTACAACTTAATCTTGCTAAATAAATATAGTCAGTTATGAGAAGTAATCTTGGAATTACAAGAAATACATTCAGAATTATGTGATTTAAACTTGTATGTAAAATATGCAGCAGAAATGTACAATTTACAGACGTAAAATACATTTAGAATTGCAAAAAACAACATTGATCTACAGTTGAAGTCAGAATTATTAGCCCCCCTCAATTATTAGCCCCCCTTTTTATTTTTTCCCCAATTTCTGTTTAACGGAGAGAAGATTTTTTTCAACACATTTCTAAACATAATAGTTTTAATAACTCATTTCTAATAACTGATTTATTTTATCTTTGCCATGATGACAGTAAATAATATTTGACTAGATATTTTTCAAGACACTTCTATACAGCTTAAAGCGACATTTAAAGGCTTAACTAGGTTAATTAGGTTTACTAGGCAGGTTAGGGTAATTAGGCAAGTTATTGTATAATGATGGTTTGTTCTGTAGACTATCGAAAAAAAATAGCTTTATATGGTGAAAAATCTACTTTTCAAGCTGTTTGGACAGACATATGTGTAGGTATAGTGTATAGACTGTCATATAGGAGTGATATAAACACACCCAGTCCTTTTTTTTTCAATTTAACAACATAAAAACGGTGGACCAATTGGAGCAGTTTTGAGACCGACCGCAACTTGACGTAGTAGTGCGGTCCCCCCGCCCACCAAATTGATTGACAGCTGCATATTAACATGTCTCCGTAGTAACGTTTATAATCATATCCACAAGACAGGACGTGCGCAAAGCAACCGTAAATAAAAGGTCTGTTCAGTTTGCTAGGATCATCAATCATCATCAAATGTGATCAAGAGTGAGTTTGACAAGTTTAAAATCTTTTAAAACAGTGCATGTGTGTAATAAATTACAGCGATTTACTTCAGCTTTACTTCATCACTACAGCCGCGTGTCAGAACAATTATACAAGAAGATGCTTCAGTCCTGGTTTGTGGACGTTAAATCAGGTTTATTTTGTACATTAATGTAACAGATATCCATACAGCAGTGGAGATTACCCTGTATCCTGTCAAATTTGCGTGCAAAGACAGTGCAAAGCTAAACGCGCGTGCTGTATGTATGTGCGTGTGTGTCTGCGCTGTGTGTCTGTGTCTGTGTGTGTGCGTGAACTTTGTAACGACATTGTGTGTGACTCATCATTGCAGCTCCACAACAAATGCATCAAATAATCATTGGTAAAGTTCTTACTGTAGTATTTCTTCTCACAAACGTTACGTGAGATCAGCTTTCTTTATGTCTGTCAGTTGTCTGAGGCAGCCGAGGGCGGAGACTGAGGAACGCTGACAGGCACGTGGACACGGTGGGCGGGGAGGACTAGCCTTAAAGGCGCAGTACACAAAAACAGCAAAAAGCTGTTGAGAGCTGTAAAATACAAACTAGTGAAAGCTATAATAAATAATCTGATGGGTGTTTTGAGCTGAAACTTTACAGACACATTCTGGGGACACAAAAGACTTATAGTAAATCTGGAAAAAAGGGGTAACCTAGGTGCACTTTAAAGGGGCTAATAATTTTTTCCCTAAAATGGTTTTTAAAAAATTAAAAACTGCTTTTATTCTAGCCGAAATAAAACAAATAAGACTTTCTCCAGAAGAAAAAATATTATCAAACATACTGTAAAAATGTCCTTGCTCTGTTAAACATCATTTGGGAAATATTTAACAAAGAAAAAAATTTAAAGGGGGCTAATAATTCTGACTTCAACTGTATGTCAAAATGATGGGTTTTTTCAACAGTCCCGCCACATTTCAACGATGTTCGGTGTTGCAAACTGTAATGCATATCTGGATGATTTGGTGGTTTCCTCATCTGACTGGTCAGAACACATTTCTCTACTGCACAATGTTTTTGAAAAACTGTCCAATGCTAAATTAATCTGGCAAAATGTGAATTTTATAGGGCGACAGTCACCTACCTTGATAAAGAAGTTGGTCAAGGTCAAGTTCGGCCAGTAGCTGCCAAAGTCTCCACCATAGTAGAATTCCCATTCCTAAAACCAGGCGAGAGTTACGTCAATTTTTAGGCATGTCTGGGTACCATCGTAGTTTCTGCCAAAACTTTGCCAGTGCAATTTGCTTAGTCCATCACAGCAATTCATTTGGTCAGCTAAGTTTCAGCATGCTTTTGAGAGCATAAAAGCTAATAATTGTGAGAAATAAAGTTAGAATTTGGACATGTACCTCAGAGTTCCATCATTCGTTCATTCATTTTCTTTTCGGCGTAGTCCCTTTATTAATCAGGGGTCGCCACAGCGGAATGAACCACCAACTTATCCCGCACATGTTTTACGCAGCGGATGCCCTTCCAGCTGCAACTCATCACACTCTCATTCACACACATACACTACGGACAATTTAGCTCCCCCAATTCACCTATAGCGCATGTGTTTGAACTGTGGGGGAAACCAGAGCACCCGGAGGAAACACGGGAGAACATGCAAACTCCGCACAGAAACAGCTAAGGCTTGAACCAGCGACCTTCTTGCTGTGAGGCAATCATGCTACCCACTGCGCCACCGTGACGCATTACTCAGAACTGAGATGTAAACTTAAATTTGCTAAATAAATAAATAAAAGTCAAAATTGTGGAAAGTAACTTCAAAATTAAAAGGAATAAAGTCAGAATTGTGAGATCAAATGATAAAATGGCAAGAAATAAGTCAGAAACTTGGGTCTAAATCAAAACTTTGCAATGTAAAGAACATAAAAGGAATTAGGGCATCACGGAGGCGCAGTGGGTAGCACGATCGCCTCACAGCAAGAAGGTCGCTGGTTCGAGACCCAGCGGGGTCAGTTGGCATTTCTGTGTGGAGTTTGCATGTTTTCCCAGTGTTGGCGTAGGTTTCCTCCGGCTGCTCCGGTTTCCCCCACAAGTCCAAAAACATGTGGTATAGGTGAATTAGGTAAACTCAATTGACTGTAGTGAATGAGTGTGTATGGATGTTTCCCAGTGATGGGTTGCAGCTGGAAGGGCTTCCACTGCGAAAAACATATGCTGGATAAATTGGCGGTTCATTCCGCTGTGGCGACCCCAGAACAATAAAGGGAGAAAATGAATGAATAATTAAAAGGATTTACAAGACATAAATGCAATTGTGACATTGATGTTACTTTTTCAGCTGATGAACAGGAAGTCTTCGATCTTACTGAGCCTAAACATTTGACCGCCCAGGTTGCAAAGAATTCTGGCCCAGATTTGGCATAAAGCTGGCATTCATCCATGTCTGGGCATACAGCATGTGGGCCAAACATGGCCCAGGTTTGGCAGTAGTGGCACCGTCTTTAAGGTGGCACGCAAGACATGGGCCAAATGTCAAATGTAGTATGTGGCCCAGATGTTAAATATGTATATGTGGGCCTTGTAAGTTTGGCCTATCTTGACCCACTTTTAAAATGCATTTAAATAATTTTTTGAGTAAATAAATATTTTGATGCACAAAGTCATTTCCATCTTCCTGTTTGCATTTGCATCTTCTAATGCCTTAATTTAAATCCAGGAAACAACAAGATTTATTAATCTGTTTCCTGTATGTTGCAAAATAACTGAATTAAGCCTACATTATATTTTAACCAATTATTCATTCATTCATTTTCTTTTCGGCTTAGTCTCTTTCAAGAGTTCACACTTAGCTGATGATTGATTATAAGCAGTTTTGGCATGCTGTCCCGGGAGAGAGCCCTGAGCTCAGAAGGTCCCCGAGCCCCGGGCTCCCCCCCGTTGCAGGGCGAGAGGGGAGCGCTGAGCTCAGGTAGATCTCGAGAACTCCCCCTCGTGGTAATTGAATATCAGATAGTGCTTCTCTTGAGATGGCACCTGTATTGAACAGGTCTATAATTAGTTTTGACAATGATTTGGTTGCATGTTTTTGATCTGTGGGAGGAAACCGGAGAACCCGGGGGAAACCCACGTGAGCACGGGGAGAACTGGCAAACTCCTCACAGAAATGCCTGCAAGTTCGGTAAAGCCTGAACCGTGGACATTCTTGCTGTGAGGCCACAATGCTAGGCACTGGGCCACCGTGTCACCCATCTGGGAAGGAGGAGGAGTAGGGGTGGAAGGAGGGGGGGGGTTCTTCAAAACGAAGATGACTGTGATAAGAAACCCTGGCTCTTTATAGTGAGTCAGGGATTGTCTGATTGGATAATCATGAGTGGTTAACGTGTAACCAGCCGTGTTCAATCATAATCACGTGCTCCTCTCGAAATTAGTTTATGACTAAACTCCACTTCAAGAGTTCACACTTAGCTGATGATTGATTATAAGCAGTTTTGGCATGCTGTCCCGGGAGAGAGCCCTGAGCTCAGAAGGTCCCCGAGCCCCGGGCTCCCCCCCGTTGCAGGGCGAGAGGGGAGCGCTGAGCTCAGGTAGATCTCGAGAACTCCCCAAAAAATGCTTTCATTCGGGACAGCAGCCGCGTATTTGAAGAACCCCCCCAAAAAAGGCAGTAAAGAAGAGCAATATCCGGCTGCTGGTATAGGATAACCGGCTGCAGGGTATAAAATGCTACGAAGTAATACTAGGAGGTGTAGGGTTTGGATGTGGTACGGTAGATCGTCTCTGTTTAGCAGAGATGCGGTGTTAGTCGATGATAAGGAAAAAATAGCATTTCAGCAGAGCGTTTCGCTGCTTGGTAATGCTGAAGGTGTATCAGTCATGAAGACTGACTGATTTGTATATGAACCTGGCTGAGCGTTGTAGCTGTGGCCGAGGTGTGGAGGGAAATGGCTGCGTGGGAGTGAATGTGAGCTCGGTTGAGCGAAACTGCTATAGCAGAGTACGTATAGAAGGGAGAGTACGTCTCCTTGGGATGTTTCACTGATTTGGCAGTGCAGGTAATTGTATAGATTATGCGTGGATGGAGGAAGTATGTGTGGTTTGGCTAAGCGTCATTGCTGTGGCATAGACGTGGAGAGGAGAAGCTCGGCTGAGCGTGTCAGTTGTAGCGGTAGCTGTATGAGTGGGTATGAGCTTGGCTAAGCGTTATAGCTTTAAACCGTGGTGTGTAGGAGATGAAGCTCGGCTGAGCGTCTCTGCTGTTGCAGAGGTGGGATGGAATTCAGTAAGGATGGAATTGAAGGTAGTAACTGGTAAATTCGTCTCTGTGGAGACGTTTAGACTGCTTGGCAGTTCAGGGGATGATGTCAATGGTGAGTGACTAGTTGGAAGTATGTATGGCTCGATTGAGCGTCATTGCTAAGGCAATGTTGCGGAGGGAATAATGCTCGGCTGAGCGTCTCTACTGTTGTAGAGGTGTGAAGGAAGTCAGTAGTAAATGGTGGATTCGCCTCTGTAGAGACGATTAAACTGCTTGGCAGTTTGGGGAATAATATGAGTGAATAGTGACTAATTGAAGGTATGTGGCTCGGCTGAGCTTCACTGCTTGGCAGTGGTGTGAATGAAATGATGCTCGGCTGAGCGTCTCTACTGATGTAGAGGTGCGTAGGAAATCAGTGGTAAATGTAGATTCGCCTCTGTGGAGACGGTTAGACTGCGTGGCAGTTCAGGAAATAATATCAATGGTGAATGGTTAATTGGAGTATGTGTGGCTCGGCTGAGCGTCACTGCTGGGCAGTGGTGCGAAGGGAAAGATGCTCGGGTGAGCGTCTCTACTGATGTAGAGGTGTATGGGAAGTCAGAAGTGAATATGGATTCGCCTCTGTGGAGACGATTAGGCCACTTGGTGGTTCGGGGAATGTCAATGGTGAGTGACTATGTTTGGCTCGGCTGAGCGTCACTGCTTGGCAGTGGTGCGAAGGGAATGATGCTCGGCTGAGCGTCTCTACTGATGTAGAGGTGTTTAAGAAGTCAGTAGTGACTGTAGATTCGCCTCTGAGGAGACGATTAGACCGCTTGGCAGTTCAAGGAATAATGCCAATGGTGAGTGACTATGTGTGGCTCGGCTGAGCGTCGCTGCTAAGGCAGTGGTACGAAGGGAATGATGCTCGGCTGAGCGTCTCTACTGGTGTAGAGGTGCATAGGAAGTCCGTGGTGAATGTGGATTCACCTCTGAGGATACGATTAGACCGCTTGGCGGTTCAGGGAATGATATCAATGGTGAGTGACTGTGTGTGGCTCGGCTGGGCGTCCCTGCTAAGGCAGTGGAGCGAAGGGAATGATGCTCGGCTGAGCGTCTCTACTGATGTAGAGTGCGTAGGAAGTCAGTAGTGAATGTAGATTCACCTCTGAGGATACGGATAGACCGCTTGGCGGTTCAGGGAATGGTATCACTGGTGAGTGACTGTGTGTGGCTCGGCTGAGCGACACTGCTAAGGCAGTGGTGCGAAGGGAATGGTGCTCGGCTGAGCGTCTCTACTGATGTAGAGGTGCGAGGGAAGTCAGAAATGAATGAAGATTCGCCTTTGTGGAGACGATAAGACCGCTTGGCGGTTCAGGGAATAATATCAATGGTGAGTGGCAATGTGTGGCTCGGCTGAGCGTCACTGCTAAGGCAGTGGTGCGAAGGAAATGATGCTCGGCTGAGCGTTTCTACTGATGTAGAGGTGCGTAGGAAGACAGTAGTGAATGAAAGTTCGCCTCTGTGGAGACGATTTAGACTGCTTGGCAGTTCAGGGAATGATGTCAATGGTGAGTGACCATAAGTGGCTCGGCTGAGCGTCACTGCTAAGGCAGTGGTGCGAAGGGAATGATGCTCGGCTGAGCGTCTCTAGTGATGTAGAGGTGCATAGGAAGTCAGATAAATGTAGATTCGCCTCTGTGAAGGCGGTTAGACTGCTTGGCAGTTCAGGGAATAATATCAATGGTGATTGACCATGTGTGGCTCGGCTGAGCGTCACTGCTAGGCAGTGGTGCGAAGGGAATGGTGCTCGGTTGAGCGTCTCTACGATGTAGAGGTGTGTAAGTCAGTAGTAATGTTGATTCGTCTCTGTTAAGACGATTAGACTGCTTGGCAGTTCAGGGAATAATATCAATGATGAGTGACTGTGTGTGGCTCGGCTGAGCGTCACTGCTAAGGCAGTGGTACGAAAGGAATGATGCTCGGCTGAGCGTCTCTACTGGTGTAGAGGTGCGAAAGAATCAGTGGAGGATGGTAGATTCGCCTCTGTGGAGACGGTTGGACTGCTTGGCAGTTCAGGGAATAATGTCAATGATGAATGACCATATGTGGCTCGGCTGAGCGACACTGCTAAGGCAGTGGTGTGAAGGGAATGATGCTCGGCTGAGCGTCTCTACGATGTAGAGGTGTATAGGAAGTCCGTAGTAAATGTAGATTCGCCTCTGTTAAGACGATTAGACTGCTTGGCAGTTCTGGGAATAATATCAATGATGAGTGACTATATGTGGCTCGGCTGAGCGTCACTGCTAAGCAGTGGTGCGAATGGAATGGTGCTCGGATGAGTGTCTCTACTGATGTAGAGGTGCATAGGAAGTCAGTAGAAAATGTAGATTCGTCTTTGTGAAGACGATTAGACTGCTTGGCAGTTCTAGGAATAATATCCATGATGAGTGACTATGTGTGGCTCGGCTGAGCGTCACTGCTAAGGTGGTGGTGCGAAGGGAATGATGCTCGGCAGAGCGTCTCTACTGTAGTAGAGGTGCAAAAGAAGTCAGTTGTGGATGGTAGATTCGCCTCTGTGGAGACGATTAGACTGCTTGGTAGTTCAGGGAATGATATCGATAGTGTGGTGACTATTGAAGTATGAGTGAGCTTGGGTTTGGATTATCAGTGCTAATGGCTACTAAGTGTCCGCTGGGCTTCTCTGAGGTGATGTTGGCTGAGGCGGATGTATGAATTGAAAGCGTTGGAGGTCCAACGACCTAGTGTTTGGATCTGTTGTTGGGATAAACCATTATGTGCTGCTGTGGTGGCTGCTCCTATTCTGAATGAGTGTGTAGAGAATGATTCTGGGGGAAAGCCTGAAATGCGGAGAACTTCTTTAAGGTGGTTTTGAAACCAGAAACGAGTTACTGGACGGTTAGCGTCATCAGTAAAAAGTGAGGTGAGGGGGTTTTCCTCTTGGGATCCTCTATATTGCAAAAAGGCTTGGAGGGTTTGAAATGGGTGTGTGGGTGAGGGGATGTCAAATATGAGGATGGAATGGCCTTTGCGTAGCTGATCTGTTTTACTTTGCTTAATAAAGAAAGCTAGGGTTTCTTTATCTAGCAAGGTTAGGTCAGATATGGTGGGGTGGATTGTGGGGTTGAAGTGAGATGTAATGGTGAATTCAGAGCCTCTCAAAAACCCAAAAAAAATGCTAAAGTGAACATGGCATCGAGTGTGCGGGCTGTGTGAATAGACATGTATCCTTTGCGTAGGGTGTGAATGCATTTATTGAGAATGTGGAGTGTAATGGGTTTCCTGGTGTCTGGGGGGGAAGGGTGGTTCTTTTGAATACTTCTAATGATGAGGGATGTTTGTGAATTAGTGATGGCGTCTGAGGGGGACCCTTGTATCAGTTTGTGAAAAAATTGGATGCCGCTCAGGTAGCTTCTAATTGAGCTGGCTTGTATGTTTTTTGAGGTATTTAGATGTGTAATGAAAGAGGTGATGGAGAGGAGGGAGAAATCTGGGAAAGGTATATCAAACAGAAAATGAAAATGTTTGAAGGTGTTCCATGCTGTGAGGTATGATTGTAGGGTCCTCGGAGCCACTGCTTGGATGATGAGAGCCATGGAGGTTTCCCGGAGGTGGTATAGAGGGTGGTTTATGGCAATATCATCTCTGAAAAGTGAGGAACAGGTGTTGGTTGGGGGTCCGCCTCTGGCGCCAATAGCCGAAATTTCTGGAAAGCAAAGCGAGACAGAGTCAGCAATTTGGTTTTTGCAGCCTGGTACGTGTTCAGCAGAAATTAGAAATTGTTTAGTGGCCGCAATCCAGACGAGGCGTCTTAACAATGGCATTAAAGCCTGTGAGTGTGAGCGCCCTTTGTTAATGCATTGTACTGTAGCCTCGTTATCACAGTGGATAAGAATACTGGATGCGGACCACTCTTCGCCCCACAGAATGGCTGCTGCTACGACGGGATATAATTCGAAAAGTGCCGAGGATTGTTCGTTTGGTGGAATTTCTAACATTTGGGGGGGGCCATGGTGCCGCAAACCAACGACCCTGATAGTATCCCCCGAAACCGACTGAAGGGGCGGCGTCGGTGAATAATTTAATATCCACCGGCGATGCTATGAGATCGCTGTAAAAAAGGAACAGCCGTTCCATTGTTTAAGAAACGAAATCCATAAGCTGATTTCTTCACGACTGGGATTAGAGAGAGAGATTAAATCTTCTAACCCGGAGGCTGTGGTGGTGAGTTGGAGCAGGTGCGAAATAAACGGACGGCCCTGGGGAATAATGCGCATGGCGAAGTTTAAATGGCCGAGAATAGAAAGTAATTCGCGTTTTGTACATGAATTATTTTCTAGAAAAATTTGACAAAGGTATGTAATGCGGTTGATTTTCTCTTTAGGAAGAGATGCTTGGAAATTCTTTGAGTCTAGATTGATGCCTAGAAATTCGATGTAAGTGCTGGGACCGGAGGTTTTTTCCTCTGCTAGAGAGATTCCTAAGTCAGCGATAACTTTTTGGGTGATCGCTAAATGTTTGTTCGGAGGTGACGACGGAGGAGAGACTATGAGGAAGTCGTCTAGCAGATGTATAAGGTAAGGAATCCCGTAATGGTTTGATAGTATCCAACATATTGCTTCTGAGAGCATGTCGAAGATTTTTTGGGGCTACTTTTGCAGCCGAAAGTTAAACAGACTGCGAAGTAGAATTTGGAGCGCCAGCGAATGCCAAGAAGGTGCCAGAAATCTGGGTGGATTGGCATGACTTTAAAAGCGGGTGTAATGTCGACTTTAGCTAGCCAGCCGTTGCGGCCGGCGGTTTTGATAAGGGAAATAGCTTGGTCTATATCATGGTAGTTGAGCGAATATTCGTCTATTGGAATAGTGCTATTTATGCTGGGAAAAAGGAATTATGAGGCGCGGACAGGTCGATTATGAGGCGTTCCACCTGGGTGGAATCCGTGAGTTAGACCTGAAATGAGAAAATCAGAGAAGTTAGAATCAGGGTGATTATTTAGCTCAGGTAATTGGTTGGATGAGGATCCGCTTTAAGCTGTTTGTCAAGATGTCTGGAATGAGAGAAACAAGAGAAAATGAGACATGACATTTACAACATGGTACATGTATGGCAGAACATAATAAATAGTTTAAGCTGATATCCATGCGAGGTGTTTTGATAAGGGCATGGGCAACTGTAAATGGCAGTGCGTTTTGTTAATGTGTAGTATGAAAGCTTCCTTGACGCAATGTACAAGGATATTAGAGGTGGGCATTGTTCCCCCCATAGGATGACAGATATATGGAGAGCTGAGGATGTGGTGCGTGGTTTGTCTGGTGGTCGTGGAAATACCTCTTGAAGACTGAGTAGGTGTAGTGATAGTGGATGGAGTTTAAACCTCTTACTGATAAGAATTTTATGTAAATGCATCTAACGCTTAGTCAATGGATAAAATATTAGGAATATAGGAAATATTTTCTTCCCATCCATATCAAAGCGGGAAGTTTATTACTTTGCCGTTTACATATCTAACTGACTTGCCTATATGAACTTGCATATGGCCCTTGTGTGTGGACATATGAGTCACAGTGGCATGTTACAATTAGACTTCTGTGCTTAATGTGTTTAATGTTTTCACTAACTGGGTAATACTCTTTTCAGAAGAAAAATGGCTGTCGGATGGGGCATAGTAATAATTTATATTTATTTGTTGATTATTTATTTATTTGTTTATAAATATCAACTGCTAACTTCAAACCCTAAACTTAAAAGCGATGTCATCACTTAGTATAAACTATGTGAGAGGAATTTTTTAATCCATGAATGACTTAAAAACTTAATGTGATTAAAACTCACCATCTTATCTAGTTTAGTTCATTCACAATTCAGAGTCCATTCTTAAAGGGTCACGAAACCCCCTGTCTCAGCAGGGTGTTTTCACAACTCTGTTTTGAAAAAAGTCAGGAAAGTTGGGCGTGTCCAGCTCTGGGAGTGTGGGAGTGTCGGGGGAGGGAAAGAGGATAAGATTTTGCATAGAAGGGACGCGCTAAGTTTGACAGGAAAAACAAACACACAGAGGCTGATTTGTTACGGCGAATAAGAGAAAAAATCCTCCGCATTTCTCTGTAACTTATGTACTCGGTAGGTAGCGTCAGAAAGCCGTGTGTGTATAGACTATCCTGTCACAAAATGCGGCGAAAATCCTGCACGACGGAAATAGTTTGTGTTTACACTCGGAGAGCAGCATTTAAACAAAGGGCACTGCACTGCAAACACTTACCAAATCTGTAGACAGACAATCAAACTGGAGCTGTGTCTTTTTATTAAAAGAAGACGAGCGGCAAATCAGGATTTCACCATTTCCAGATGAGAAAAAGCTCTCGGGTAAAAATGTTCCTTACAAACGCGTTTCTGTCGCGTGTCGCGTGCACTGTAATCCACACGTGAGTCCAGCTGCTCTCCCATAAAGGGAAAATGAAAACAAAACCTTCGTTGCAACACACTAATAACACCTACGACTCTTGTCTTGAAATTCTTGTACTTTCACTTGTTTTGGCAACACAACGTGGCGTCTCTCTGCCGTGGTAAACAGTCTCCGGAGCTATCGTGCATATTAATGAAGTTTCGCGTCATACACAATAGAGCGCGCTGATTGGTTTGAAGCACGTCTTCTCATGAATTAATACTGCGCACTCAGATACGTCAGAACGCCCTAGAAAAGACAGACAGCCACTGTACTGCTGGATTTACACCTAAGTATCTCATGGCCGTGACGTAGCTTCAAAAATTCGTTTCAAACCGGAAGAACGAATTTGCTCAAAATAACGCAAAAACAACCAATTTTCACTTTTTAGTGCAATATATGTGTCCTAATAGTGTTTATAGCAGCGTGGGACACATATATGACTGTCAACAGCTCAAAAAATGTGTTTTGGTGTTTCGTGACCCTTTAATCTCTCAAGAGAGAGGGCGGGACCGTTGGATGGTGATGCTTCACTTTCAGCTATTGGCTCAAAAGAAATGTCAATCAAACTGCGGCGACCATTTGAATGTTTGTTATGACTGGAGGCGCTACTGGACGCACTACGCGAGTAGTATGGATGATAACGATGCATTTAGTGGATGTTTATCGACGTAAGAATAAGCTGTGGACTAAAGTTTGCCGATTGCGATGCCTGGACTTTTGCAGTCGGATTACTTCATGTTTTTAGGATGATATGGATCTGTGGACGGGCAGGATGTTTTAAGGTGAGTTCTTTGTATAACCTATTAGCGCTGGTCTCGTCTTATGAATCCACTGGTTTGCATGGTTTGGGATCTGTGAAGCTGTGCATCAATGGAATTGCTCTTCAGTGTTTGGACTCTCAGTAGTGATTATAAACCCACACTGACCTGAGCTAACTGAAATGAACAGTCTCTGAAAATTGAACTGACTCTGATTCGATTCACTATATTCTTTCACGAGAAGCTGTTTTGGCACAATTTACGTTGTATAGGTGCTATAAAAATAAAGATGAATTGAATTGAAAATGTTTAGTCTGTGTTTGCGAGTGGTTGTTTTAAGGCGAGGCTTCCCTTTGGAGCGTGCGATGTACGTTACCACTGATGTACCGCTGGCAGAGAGCGGTGAGGGTTTAGTTTCCTTGCAATGGCTTTGATCGCTGCTTGAATGTTTGTAGGCTGTGATGTTGTTGTTGTTGTTGTTGTTGTTGTTGTTGAAGATGCAGTAGCAAGTAGCGCCGAGCAGTGTGTTCTTCAAAACGAAGATGACTGTGATAAGAAACCCTGGCTCTTTATAGTGAGTCAGGGATTGTCTGATTGGATAATCATGAGTGGTTAACGTGTAACCAGCCGTGTTCAATCATAATCACGTGCTCCTCTCGAAATTAGTTTATGACTAAACTCCACTTATTAATCCGGGGTCGCCACAGTGGAATGAACCAACTTATCCAGCACATGTTTTACGCAGCGGATGCCCCTCCAGCTGCAACCCATCTCTGGGAAACATCCATACACACTCATACACTACGGACAATTTAGCTTGCCCAATTCACCTGTACCGCATCTCTTTGGACTTGTGGGGGAAACCGGAGCACCCGGAGAAAACCCACGTGAACGCGGGGAGAACATGCAAACTCCACAGAAACTGACCCAGCCGAGGCTCGAACCAGCGACCTTCTTGCTGTGAGGCGAAAGCACTACCTACTGCCCCACCGCGTCGCCCTTTTAACCAAATTATTATTTTACAAATATATTTTATTACTTACCATTACCATTATTAACACGCCTGAAGTGCAATGCTTCATGGGTTTATTAATTTTATTGCAGTCGTGACACACCAAATATGTCTTCCAGACAATGGCTAAACATGGGCCACAGCTGGCCCAGTTCAGGTCAAGTTGTGGGTTATTAACTTGGATGAGACTTGGCCCAGATATGGTCCATGTTTGGCCCTTGTATGGAAGCCAGACTTGGTCCAATTCACTGCAGCATGTGGGCCAAGCAAAAGCTGATTGTGTGGGCCAGATGTGGGCCCAAGAAATTTTGCTATGTGGGCAGTATTATCTGTGTGTGTCTGTGTGTGTTTTAGGCCTCAGGCTCATGGGACGGCACTGTGCGTGTTTGGCTGCCGGAGCGTCACGCGTGTCTGTTTGTGTTGGGAGGCTGTGAGCGCGTTTGGGTCAGGAGTTTGGCCTTCTCCACTGATGGACAAGTTTTAGCATCTACTGCTGAAGGCGACATGGTAAAACACACACACATACACACATTGGGTTACGTCTTCCCATAGACGTAATGATTTTTATACTGTACAGACTGTATATTCTATCCTCCTCCCCCAAGCATTTTTACCATATACTTCATTCTGTGTTATTTATGAGCCTTTTTCCTCGTGGGGACCAAAAAATCTCCACAAATAGTTCAAATTTAGTGGTGTTACTTGTTGGGGCAGTGTTGAGGGTAATGCATTACAAGTAATATTAATTACATAATAATATTACTTAACGAGTAAAGTTACGCATTACTTAAAAAAATTAAGTAATAATATTTGAGTTGCTTTTTTTGTTTTAATGTAATGCAAGTTACTTTTTATTTTTAATAATTGGCTTTTGGAAATTACTTTGAAATTTCTGAATTGAATAATAACGTAGTCACATTAAATTGTCCACTCAATGAGAGAATGCGTACGTTATTCTGAACACATGGAAGAAAAGGAAAAGGAGATTGTCTCAATGATTTTATGTAACTAATAAGACAAAAAGTACAGAAGTAGCAAAGACATTGTTTAAACCCTCATTAAGTAAGGCAAGCCGATCTATTAGATGTTCATTCTTTAAGATTATTGACAGGAGCTTTGATTCAACCCCATTTGGATTATGCGACCTCATTTTGGTATAGTAGCTGCTTACAGATTATGAAGGGAAAATTGCAAAAGGCACAAAATAAATTAGTACGAATAATTTAAAAAATTATTTTTAGTTTTTTTAAGAATTAGGCATGCTAGCTGTAAGTAAAAGAGTATATTTTTCAAAACTGGGAATGACATGTAAAATGTTTAATAATGTGGTTCCTAGTTATTTGGTGAACTATTTTCAAATGGTGAGGCAACAGCATCCATAGGGATTGGGATTTTAATATTTGTTTATTTAAATTTAGAAGTGTAGTGCATGGGGAAAAATATGTTTTAGTATACAAGTGCACTCATGTGGAACAAATTACCAAAATCGATCAAGGACATACAAGACTTAAGGAGGTTCAAAAAAAGTGATCAAAGGATGGTTGTTTGATGAGGATGGTGGATGATGATGATGTTTTTTGTATGTTATTGTATTGTATATAATTTTGTTCCTGTTTTAAGATGTGGAGGTAGTGTTTGTTTCATGCAATAATCGTATTTTGTAGCCATACTTTGCTTTTTTAACAACAATGGAAACAAGCCCAGGGCTTTATTGTGTTTTTATCCTCGACGGTTTCAATTTAAAATGTATGGGATATTGGTATTTTTGTACAGTTAGTCTAAAATCTTTAATTCAATCTGCATACGGTATGTATTGCTCTGAGCTAAGGAAGTTCACAGAAAATAACATCTTAAAGGTGCTGTATGTAAGTTTTTGATTCTTCTAAAGCATAAAAATACCATAATATGTTTGCAGATATTTAAGAAACATCCCAAGTGAACATACTTGTTTAACTGAAAAACAATGCTGAAGTCAGATATTCTGCTTTGAAAATGGTTTTTCCGTGCCAGAACGATGTCTTTGTTTAGGTAAAGTTAACCTGCAGCATGCCAGATTAGCCAATTATATTTCAGCACTCCGGGTTGCCTTGTTGGAAAACAGCGTATTTCATTCATTCATTCAGAAAGGCTGTGAAAGCATGCGCCCGTGACCGAAATAGACAGTATCAGACGTCGAAATGAGACAGATTTAGTTCCACATGAGGTTATTAATTAGCAAATGATATAAATATTACGAACGTAAACATTAGGTGAGCAGGTTACATTGTAATCTCGTGTCCTAACAACACGCAAACAGCAGTTTGACTCTTTGCACCAGACGAAACACGACAAAAATGTAAATACAGCCATTCAGAAGCACAGAATAAGCACTCACTCCCGAAACGGTAAGGTTTAGAATCCATTCAAACTCACATTGTTAGCATTTAGCACTGAATAAAACACACGAGGCTTACCTGAGGTGCACTGCCATAGGTTTCACATGTTGAGCTGTGAGAAATAGAAACCGTTTCTAATATCTCAATTCGAGGTGTTGGTTAGAACTAAAACTCCTTTTAATATGGAACATAATTCCTTCTACCGCGTGTCGTTGATTTTATTTAGAACACGGTTTAAATCACTCGCTCCTGTGTTTAAATCACTCGCTCCTGTACTCAATCTCTGGCATCCCACGCGTGTGTTTATTTTGATCTAGGAGTGCAATACCCAGTTCAACCACTGGGTGTCAAACTTACATACTGCACCTTTAAATTATCATTTTTATGTGTTTTTTAAGGGTAAATGAAGGTTATACAATGCGTTATTAATTGCAGAGCTCCTCTATTAAAAAAGAATAAAAACCCTGCAAGTTCTGAAAGAGATGTGTCAAAACATCAGCAAAAGTCAGAAAAAGTAATGCAAAAGTAACTGAAAAGTACCATAACGTATTACTTACCATAAAAAGTAATCAAAGTAATGCAACTAGTTAATTTATTTTTTGTAATATTGTAATGCATTACTTTTTAAAAGTAACTTTTCCCAACACTGTTTGTGGGTATATTTTGTCACCATGAAATGATGTACATTAGGACCACAACATGGTTTACAGGGACACTCCATAAGGGTGATGTATTTTATACTGTAAAACTGCTTATTATATGGACTTACCCCACCCATACCCCTCAACCCAACCTTCACAGGAAATCTGTGGCAAAAAAATGTCCAAATGATTTTTCTGCATTTTAATTTACAAGGACACAAGGTGTTTCCCTGTAAACCACCTTAATGGGACACAACTAGGTCATACCCATGACATGATACAACTTTGTGTCCCTGTAAACCACATGAACCTGTACACACACACTTATAATCATCCACACCATCAGTGAGGCAAAGTTTGATTCGGATATATATGTTTATCAGGTGAGGATCTGGAATATGAGCACTGGAGAGTGTCTGAAAAAGCTACAGGTATGGATCCATTTTAATATTGGAACGTTCACATAATCGGATGATAAATACTTGACATGTAAACATCAGCCCGATATGGAAAATTGTGTAGCTGATTATGAACCAGCAATAACTTGCCTGCCAGGTTCAGTTTAGAAACAAGCACAAATGAAATAATTTTTCTCATTTAATGTATATAATAAAATAATGAATAAACAAACCAGACACTTGTAAATTAACTTTTCAAAAAAGCACATTAAAAAGACACCGGCATCAGCCATATTGAGTTTAAAAACATTGGTGAAAATACAGTATTAAGCACCTTTGACTGGTCATTATGACATCATAGAGCTTCATGATGATGTGTGTGTGTTTTAGGGTCATAAAGACTCAGCATATGGTTGTGTTTTCACTCCCAATGGAGAGCTTCTGACCAGCGGCTCTGAGCAGCTCAATGAGGAAGAGGAGGAAGAAAACAACACAGAAAACACAAGTGAGAGATGGAGAACAAACCTAGAAGAGTCCACAGTCATGAAAACAGCTAGTGATTTGGAAATGTTTCCTTAAGCTTCAAAACTTTTGCAAATCATTTTCTCAATCAAATGGGCAATATTATGCACAGCTAGTGTTTTCAGCCACCAATAAACTTCCGGTGAAAGGTTTAGGCCTATGTGTTTATAATTTCATACGGTTCCTTTTACAGCATCGATGTTGTAATGTAATTACAATATATTCAGTTGAATAGACTTAAGCAATCATGTAGTTAGTTGTTTAAGCTTATAACAAGATGAAAAACCATGTAGCCACTAGCACCGTCAGGATCAGAGGCGAGTGCAGAAACTCCATTAAAAATACTGGAGTATAATATACTTTCATATTATAAAGCACATGTGTCAATTACAAGGCTCGTGAGGCAAATGCGGCCCATCAAATTATTTAATCAGGCCCGACAAGTTTTGGTAATGAAGTTTAAGTGGCCCGTGCTCGCTTTAAAAATTCAATTACAGTATTGAGACACAGGTGGTGCTGTTGCGCTTCACCCTACTCGCTAATTTAGACGTTAGCACAACGTTACGCTAAATGTAAACAAGGTGAAATATTTCTGGGACTCAAGTTAGCACAAGCACGCGTTATGTCTATGTTTGGGAGCACATACTCATGTGAACAAATGTTCTCTATTATGAAACTGACCAAAACATCCCACAGATCACCACAGACCAACATACTATGTCTCTGTAATAGCCATGGCAAGGGACATTACACCTAGAATAGATGAGATTGTTACTATGAAAAGATGCAGGGTGTCTGATAAGAGTTTAAAAAATCCTTAATTTTCTTAGGTTTGGCATATAAGCCCAGCGCAAGTGTCATTTGGAGCAAAATAAGCTAAATAATACCATTTCTTTTTTTTTATATAGGCTACCATTTATCTATAATAGCCTAATAATAAATATATTGCTTTAATTTTGTTCCTCTGAAATCCACAAGTTCAGTTGTAGGCATCGACAGTCCGCATGAATCATTTCATGATTAGGTTGCCTTTTTGAAGCTAAAAGAATAAGTTCAATAATACAATATCTGAAACCATCTGTTGCTTGTTACAATGTGGTATATCAGTTGTTGGCTTTTTGTTTTATCATCAGTTTTTCTGAATATGTAAAAATAAATGTGTATGTACAGCCCCTCACTTTATTTACAATATTCAGTGCAGCCCTTACCAAGTTTGGATTTGACACCTGTTTTAAAGACATGACAGGGAAAGTGGCAATTAATGCAGAGACCCACTTTATATTGTATATCTATCAGGCAGTGATAGATTTTTAAAGAAATCAGACCTGAAACGTGGAAATTTTATAATGGAAATACAGTTCAACGGAAGAGCTCAGGCTGGCTGGCTGAAATTCAAAGTCCGTGTGCATACACCCCATTGGATTTGTGTATTTACGAATCATATTTTGAACTTATGAATCAGATTTTGTAAATGTCACTTGTGTTATGGATGCATAAATTACATTTTGTAAATGTATTATTTTTGAGCCTGATCTGACTCCATAGCTGTCTTATACTTCAATAGATTTTACTGCATTTTGGTTTTCATGTGTTTTCTGTAGGATTTACAATATTGCAGCCACAGTTTTAAAAAACAAATATCATGGATTCAATAAAAATAGCATCAAAGCATTTCTTAATCTGAACCCAATTCTTTGCATATAGGCAAATTTGACACCCTACATGTATATAAAAAGACAACACATGGTACTGGCAATAGGCTACAATGACAAGCAGTGTTTTGACATTCACAGTGTAACATTGATTGAAAGCTCATACCTTTGCTTGAAGGTAAAATTTGCTTTTGTTGCATATTTGAATTCTTTTTGGCATGATTAGAGCCTTTTGAAAAAAATCATGCCATTTTGAGAATTTAAGTGTGTTAATGGTTTACAAATTGTTGAGTTTGTTGATGGCTGCATCAACGCAATCAAGAAAAACTGCAATAAAACATTAGGTAATAATCAATAATGTTTAAATATCCATTTAAGAAAACTGATGAACATTGCAGCATGACTTAAAGCATAATAAACTCTTTATAAGGAGCTTATAAAATCATATGCCGTTATTAAACCATAGTTACACATATACATCTTTAAACAAAGTATTTATGGCTTAATTACCCCATACTCAAAAATAACAATATTGGAGTGCTTTTAAAGCTCAAATTCCAGTGAAACTTGTAGAAAAACCAGTTCAGCTATCACCAGTACCAAGTAACATTAAAAACAAAGCTTGTCACACAAATCAGTAGCACAGCATTTACATACTTAAGAACCTCCTCTAGATCAGGGGTGTCCAAACTTGGTCCTGGAGGGCCGGTGTCCAGGAGAGTTTAGCTCCAACTCTAACCAAACACACCTGAACAGCTAATCAAGCCCTTACTAGATATACTAGAAACTTCCTGGCAGCCGTGTTGAAGCATGTTGGAGATAAACTCTCCAGGACACCGGCCCTCCAGGACCGAGCTTGGACATCCCTGCTCTAGATCACAGGTCTAAAACTCAGTTCCTGAAGGGGCCGCAGCTCTGCACAGTTTTGCTTCAATCCTAATCAAACACAGCTGATCTAGCTAATCAAGGTGTTCAAGACTACTAGATCAGCTGTGTTTGATTAGGGTTAAAGCAAAACTGTGCAGAGCTGCGGCCCCTTCAGGACTTGAGTTTGAGACCTGTGCTCTAAATGAGGCTAGTCCATTTATCTGCTCCTGCTTATGAAACACACAGACTCAGGACACATTGTGACTCCAGGGTGGGTGGGGATTTTATTTTTCAGTGAAAAACAAAAAGTACAGCTTCTTAAGCCTTGACTGCGAACTTGCGAATGGAGTAGAGACGAGATTTCCTCTGCATCTTCTTGGTCATCAGGTTCTCCTCGTGTTTTGTGAGCTGACGACGGATGGCGCGGGTCTTCTTGGGTCTCAGGTCCAAAGGCTTGTACTTCTTACCCTGAAAAATTAAAGCCCGCAGGTTACTTCAATTCTACAGCTTTGTTAGGATACATTATGAAATCAGATCTAAATACCAATTTTCCTGAATTAAATTTGACTTGAGGAAAATGGAACATGCTTTAAACTTGAATTTATGTTTAGTTTTTTTTTTTTATTTAGTGCTTAAATATTCCCAGACACAACCCACATTACAAATTATGAAACATCCTACTTTTTGTGCTTCCACAATTTTAAGAACTCCATGACCTTTAAAAATGTTCCATCTACATTTTAGCAATTTTTGCAACTTTTCTGAAACTAAAATCAAACAAAAAGTGCTCAGGGGGGAGCTTAATGTGTCGATGCTCTTTGGGTATGGGATTCATCAGAATAAAAAGCAAAAGTCCAAGGAACTCAATGTGGAAAAAAACATTAGAAAGCCTTTGACAGCTATTCCTTAAAACTGCGCTTTAGGGAATAGCCATGTCAATAAAGGTTTAATATTTTTTTTTCCATATTTTTCAGGCACCTTGGACTTATTTTTGCTGTTTTTTCTATAACTAATTTAGCATATTTCTCTGACCAATACAATTCTTGCATATTTTAATACTCCTTTGAAACTGTATGTAAATGTTGTGGATTTCCCTTTCGCTACAGGTAAGGATTACCTAAAATAAAAACTTGTAAATGTGTAAAATTGTAATAATTAAATATAACTATTGTTCAACTCCATTTATTGATGATAATAATAATAATAATAATAATAATAATAAAGTCTTCTATTCAGAAAATGTGTAAAGCGATGGTAATGGAATATAATCAGGGTTTCTGCAGGTTTAATCAAGTTAAATTTAAGACTTTAAGACATTAAGACCATTATGAATGAAATTTTAGACCCATAAAGGGGTAAATGCTAAGGAATTTTTTAAATGGCCCAGATGGAAAAGATTTTTATTTGCTCTATCAAAAAATATATATTATAATTTAATACATTTAATAATGAATTAATAAAAATTAAAACATTTTAGATATTTCTTAGCAAAATATTTTAAATGGTGTAAAAACAAGCAAGCTCTACTTGAATCCATACATTATCTTCCAACATAAACTATTTAAAAAAAAAAAAAAAAGTTTTAGTTTTTAAAAACTATAATAATCTAAATTTATGCACAACAATTTGTCCAGGTCAGCGTCCTCAGCAGTAAATACATGGAGCACTTTTAAACAAATGTTATTTTAAGGAAAATACTTAAACCATTATGATAGACTTAATTACCCTTTTTAATAAAAAGTTTTAAAGCTTTGAGATGGATTGTTAGTGATTGTATGAGTTTTGGCCAGATTCGGTAGCAATACATAAACAAAGGAAAAGACCCGTTTAAAAAGATTTAATCTCTACAACACAACATTTCAATACATTTAAGACTTGAAGGGCAAAAATTTTGATTGAGATTTAAGACATCAAGACCCCGCAGAAACCCTAATAATGCTATTTTATTTTGAAATAAGACGTTCACTTGAGAATCTTAGACATTTGAGAAATGTTGCATGAGAGAATTTGTAAAAACTGTAATAACCTTTTTTTCCAATGACAATTATTGAGAACCCCAGAAATATGAACATATGCTAATGTAGAGATGCTTCAAATATTGGTTCAAACAAAACTGGTATAATAAAAATAAAAATCACAGTTGCAGTTAAACAATAACATTTAAAGTTACTAAAACATGTAAAAACAGTATTAACATCAAGACAGAGTAGAATTTGCACTAAATTTGAGAACTGAACTCCAGCTTAAGCCAATCACATGACGGGATATAAATGATCTGTCGGCTCCTCACAGCGGATGAAAATGTCTTTAAAAGACTCCACTGTGAGAAGTCGTGTTTCTTTAGCAAGAGATTTTCACACCGTCTCCACACGAGCAGGAGGAGTGCTGGGTGATCATCTTGCTGGAGATACACTGATGTGCTGTGGATTCATGGCTTTACAATTCAGCACTGGATTTACATTAAATGAAAGCAATGTTCATTACAGGTTCTCACTTGGTAAAAGGTCAAATAAAGCAAATTTATTAAGAGAACAAGCACATCTTCAAATTCTCCTGAAACATAATGGTGCTCCAGATTAGATTTGGATTGTCAATATGAAAAGGTTTTCACCAGACTTCATAAAAAAATAAACTAATACACCTCCACTGACAAGAATCTTTATACATGTGCGGATGATTGTGTCATCAGCATTAAACTGACCTTGTAAAACTTCCTCAAGTTCTCCTTCTGTGTCTGGTTGATGACTGTGAGGACTCTGGCGATGGACTTGCGGACAACACGGCTGAAACCAGAACAGAAATGTTAGATCCACATATTCAAGTGCTTCAATAAATGCATCAATTAATAAAGGGCTGTGTGATACTAATTTTTGTTATGATAATGAAAGCAACATGCAGTTGAGCATTAGCTGGTTCAGGCCAGTCATGATTAAATACAACACTAAATTAAGGGTCACTAATAAATGATTCTTTTAAACCACTCAAACTACTCATTGAGAATAACCAAATAACTTATAAACTTAGAAAGTGAATGTCAATCATTCAGATTTACTCAAATGATTATTATTATTATTATTATTATTAACTATATTTTCCACAAAAAAAAAAAAAAGTCAGCCAATATACTGCTTAAAATAGAACAAGGTAATAATTTTTATAGAAAGTTTATATTAAGTAATATTAAAACTATGTGCAATTGTGCATTAAAATGTCATCTTAAACAAAAAAAAAATACTATTTTATTTTATTCATAAAAGGTTACTGCAACTGCTAATAAGCTACATCCAAGTTTTTTTCTAAGACTAATTTATTTTTTATTTTTTGCAAATTGAGCAACAAAAGGGCATTCTTGGCTTGCATATTGACCAAAAAAAATTCTCACAAATAATAAATGGTTTTAAAAACCATAAGGCTCACACAAATACACATGCACCGCTATCACACTAAAATTGACAGTACAGCCCATACAATACTGCTAATCCTATCTAGAACGTTCAGGGCACAGACTGATGTCCAATAATGCTGATCTCTGGAAAACTGGTATAATGAAAACAATCCCGGTTGCAGTTAAATGTAACATTTAAGTTACTAAAGCACTACATGTAAAACAGTATTACCATCCTTTTTCAAGACAACTGGGATCTCCACTACACTTTAGAACTGAACTGCAGCTTAAGCCAATCAGATGACGGGATATAAATGATCTGTCGGCTCCTCACAGAGGATGAAAATGTCTTCAAAGACAAAATCCCCACTGTGAGAAGTCGTGTTTCTTTAGCAAGAGATTTTCACACCGTCTCCACGCGAGCAGGAGGAGTGCTGGGTGATCATCTTGCTGGAGACGTGAACTGATGCCGAATGTTGGCAACGACAGTGTTCATACACTCATAGAAAATGTTCACAATTGTAAAAGACTTCTGCTCTTTCAGAGCCTAACCCACATGGAGCAATTTCAGTCATAATTTGGTTGTTGGACACATTTTGGAAATCCTAAAAGATCGCTGACTGTTATTCAGTCTGATTAAGACCCGGTCCACAGTAAAAAGTTTTTATCTGAAATGCACATTTTTCTCTATTTAAGCCTTCGGTCCACATTGAAATGGTGTTGGGCAACAAAAACATTTTATAAACACTTTCTAAATGTAGACCAATTTGAAAAACGCAATTGAGTAGCAGTGTGTGGATTTAAAATTTTAGTCATTTAACCAATTCAGATAAAACGGAGGACATTGCACAGCAGTTGTTTTGGATTGTCTGTTCTGACAGCATTGTTAAGAATTCATGTCAGTTTGTACCTGCACTAGGCATGGGCCGGTATAAGATTCTGACGGTATGATAACCTTGGATAAAAATATCACGGTTTCACAGTATCACGGTATTGTGATTACTGCTCTAAAATATATTCTTTTTAAATGTCTGAGTAAAAAACTAAAAGTTTTTTCCCCTTTGAACACAATATATTTTATTTTGAGAAACATTTATAATATTTTGGAGCAGTAAACGTGCAAGGCTAAATAATGAAAATGAATCTTTGACCTCTGCTGTCTTCATTAGTTTCAAAAACACAGATTTAAAATGGCATCTTTGGATATGTTTTCTGCTGGAGATGCTGTTGTTAAAAAAAAAAAAAAAATGTAAAAAAAAAAAAATCTTACACATACCTTAGGAACGGTATTAGAGAAAATTTTGGCAGTATCATAACCTTGACTTTTCCAAACCGCGGTATACCTTGAAAACGGTTATCGTCCCATGCCTAACCTGCACCAGATTCCTTTTACTCAAATGACACATTGTTTATTATGAGCTTGTCTCAATCAATTCTTTTGCAACTTCATGCTGCGTTAAGGCCCATTCACACAAAGCACGATAACCATAAATATAAAATGGCAAATATGCGTGTATACATTAGTGCATATTTTTTTTTATTTGTGTGTAGGCATTGGACTATATCCCTTTTCAAGGTATACCGCAGTTTGGGGAAAAAAAAATATATAAATAAAATAATAATAATAATAATACAAATAATAATAAATAAAATAAAAAAATAAAACAAAAATCAAGGTTTTAAAACAGTCAAAATTTTCTGCAATACCGTTCCTAAGGTACAAGCACAATTTACTTTTTTTTTTTAGGACAACAGTATCTCCAGCAGAAAAGATGTCTAAAGATGCCGTTTTAAATTGTAAAAAAAAATATGTTTTTGAAACTAATGAAGACAGCAGAAGTCAATAATTTATTTTAATTATTTAGCTTGACATGTTTACTGTTCTGAAATATTTTAAATGTTTATTAAAATAAAATGTATTTTGTTAAAAAGGAAAAAAAATAAAATAAAAAAATAATAAAAAAAAAGGTCTGGGTTTTTTTACCAAGACATTTTAAAAAGAACATTTTAGAGCAGTAATCACATTACCGCAAAACCGTGATATTTTTATCCAAGGTCATCATACAGTCAGAATCTTATACCGGCCCATGCCTATTTGTGTAATCCCTGCTATCATTCCTCAGCATCTTTATCATTCTAGATGTGGTGTGAGCTTTGCTATTCTTTAACACAGTGAACGACTTTTAGAACTATATCTTTATCGTTATTGCACTTGGTGTGTCTGTCGGTGCATTTAAAAGACTCGTTTTCCGAGACATTTTGCTGTGATATTTCAGAGACCCAGAAATTAAATGCTATACGTAAATTATGATGGTCAAAGCATTTTGCATCTTAACGCATGCACAGACCAGGTACAAAAGCGTTTTCAGCTTTTTCAGTGTGGATGATAAACTTTTGGAAAACGATAGCGATGAAAACGTTTCCAATTTTATCAGAATTAGTGTAGACGGTAGTTAAGGGCAACAGATCATAGTGACATGCATGAGCCCAGCATAAGACAAACTCCATCCCATCATCACTCACATCTTTGAGAGTTTGGAAGCAGCTCCACCGGTAACCTTGGCAACACGGAGCTGGGAAAGTTCCACCTTCAGATCATCTAGCTGTTTCAGCAGCTCCTCCTTTTTCTTTCCGCGAAGGTCTCTGGCCTTGATCTTTGCCTAAAACACAAAATATTCATTAACATTGATGCACAACCTAAACATTGTAGTGCTAATGTAAAGTTATGTACTCTGATTTTATTTGTAAAAGTATCAAAAAGGACAAGTTTAGTCAGTTGTACGTATCAGTGTTGGGCATTTAAATTAATTAATTAAAATTGTATTTGAACTCCAAAAGTTCATTTAAACTCCGTTACTGTGTCTGCAAGGTAATTCAGTTACTTAATATGTAACAATTACTTAACTTAAAATTCAGTGCACTACATATAAATTTCAATACCACATAGATGATGGAAATTAAACTCAAATTTAATCAGCACCAAACAGGACATTTCAGCTTTATTAAAAGTTGTAACCCTTTAAGAATAAACATATGTACCGAAACATTTCAAATCAATGACCATATTTCGAAACACAACATATATTGATAATTTTCTCTGACATTTTCTCTCAAGCATGTTCAATCAACTTGATTTATCCAGAACTGTTGATTTTATGTACAGTATTTAAACAAGTACAATGCAATTAACTGTAATAAAATTACCTGGAACTAAAAAGTAGTCCCTTACTTTACTTTTTCTGCCTGAAAGTAATCTAATTACAGTAACTAGTTCCTTTGTAACTATTTACACCCAACAATGATGTGTACGTATAGATAATGAGGCACATAAACATGCTAAAATAAACTTAAGCTTTTGGTATTTGTACAATGAAAACACAATGACTGTTACACAAATATGTCGATGATTTGGAAACGCATGTCAGCTCAAAACAATCAAACGAACGTGTTTTTACAAGCTGTCATTAACGTCCAACTGCTTTTAACTACTGAAAGCCACAATAGTGACATTTAGATCGATAACTTCACTTTTTATTATATTTAGCAAGGCTTATTAAAGCTGCTCCAAATCATATGCTAGGCTAAACAAGCTAACCCTTCAGAGCAGCTTCAGGAGGCCAGCCAATGCATCGCTTCATCACTCAAAAACCACTTTATTTTAAAATCGTCGATTAAAATATTGGACTCAATCTTAAGCGTTCAACTCAAGGTTTCTATAAAACCTGCTTTCGTTGTGATTTAACACGTATTTTCGACAAGATTGATTTAGATTGCTCGGTTTCAGCAAAACCCTCACCATTTTTCTCGATGGCTGCCACAAGAAAGGAAGTTGCAGCGGTCACGTGGGAAAATCTGCCGGGTTACGGAAGAAACTAAACGAGTGCGGGAGGGATGACGGAACGTGCCATTCTCCCCTTAAATGGGGCGCTTGATGACCATGATTGATTTCGGAATTTTATTTAAATCCATAAAACATGTAAAACGAGAAGTACCTTAAAGCTCTCTAAACTTTTGTCAACTTACAAGACAACTTAAAGATTGACCCCCCTAAATGTATTTTCATGTGTATTAGTATGATTGAAGGTTTTATTTATGGTATTATTTACTATTTTGTTTATTTAATGCTGCTTGGAAATAATATTATGTGTTTAACAATGGAAGTTGACAATACATGTTTGTTATTTAAAGGTTTAATAAAAATTATTTACACAGTTATTATAGCTCTAAAATCCCACATAGCAAAATTTCTCTGGCCCAGATCTGGCCCACACAATTAGCTTTTGCTTGGCCCACATGCTGCAGTGACTGGACCAAGTCTGGCTATAATATAAGGGCCAAACATGGACCATATAGGGCCAAGTCTCAGTCAAGTTAATAACCTATAACTGGGCCAGATATGTTGGTGTGTCACGACTGCAATGAATTTGATAAACCCATGAAGCATTTCGCTTTATGGCCGCGCTTTTTTTAAGGCGACCCGACTGGTAGAACTTTTTCTTTACTCAAAAAAAAAAAAAAGTTTTATGTATGTAGGAATTTATGGATTTGTTTACTTATTTAAAAAAAAAATGCAAATAAATCTATGAAAGAACAAATAAATCCACAAATTCCTGCATAAATAAAACAATGAATAAAAATACGCAAATAAATAAATAAATTAATAAATAAATCCACAAATTCCTGCATAAATAAATACGCAAATAAATAAACAAATCCCTGCGTAAATAAATATATAAATAATTAAAAGTGATAACAGATTAATAATTAAACAAATTACAAGGATGTTGGGAGAATAATATTTGTTTATGGTTTATATATATATATATATAATTTTTAAATATTTATTTCTTTGCGTATATTTAGTTATTTGTTGTTTTATGTATGTAGCAATTTATGGATTTATTTACTTATTTATTTATTTAATTGTGTACTTGTTTATTTATTGTTTTATTTATGCAGGAATTTGTGGATTTATTTATTTATTTACTTATTGTTTTTGCAGGTTTCGTCCTCCATACATAATATTCATTCATTCATTATGGCTTACTCCCTTTTTTAATCCGGGGTTGCCACAGCAGAATGAACCGCCAACTTATCCAGCACATGTTTTACGCAGCTGATGCCCTTCCAGCCGCAACCCATCTCTGGGTACATCCATACAGTCTCACATTCACACATATTCACCAGTACCTCATGTCTTTGGACTGTGGGGGAAACCGGAGCACCCGGAGGAAACCCACGCGAAGACAGGGAGACTCCACACAGAAATGCCAACTGACCCAGCTGAGGCTCGAACCAGCGACCTTCTTGTTGAGAGGCGACAGCACTACGTACTACTGCGCCACTGCGTCGCCTCCATACATAATACAATAAACAATATAATCTATTATTTTCTAAGCATTCAAGTCAATTTTAAACAACTGGTTGTCAAAATGTATGCTGTTTGCCAAGCCAAAATTACAAAATGATCACAAAAATTAAAGTGGAAAAGCCAAAATCAATATATTTTAATTACTGATGCGCAAGGGGTTAACAAAATTTTCCATCTACGCGTCCTCATTGGTCGAGGGATTTGACAGACAGTTTATCGCTCCTCCCATAATTTCCGGGAGACTTCATTGACCATCATGGCGCTCTCTAAAACGGTCTACAATCTGCTCTTCAGAAGATCGTCCACTTTCGCCGTGACTGTAGTCGTGGGCGCTGTGTTCTTCGAGAGGGTGTTTGATCAGGGTGGAAATGCTTTATTTGAAGGCATAAATCGGGGGGTAAGTTATATTTCGATTCAATTCGACCAGTTTCTTCATGACCCACCGCTAGCCTGACCTTGATTAGCCTGCTGGCTAACTGCAACTACACATTGAGAGAGGAATTCAAATGTTTAAGTTAAGCCTAAAATTCATGTCTCAGTGTTATATAAGTTTCATAGTGATGTCTTATATAAACAGATTAAGTTCAATGTGAAGATATGGTGTAAATATATATAGCTGTTAAATAAATTGGAGACTAATGTTGCTTGACAATTGTCAGGATTTACGTTTACAGTGCTTTATACAGTTTTACAGTGCTTTATATATGACATTTTAATAATTGAAATAAATATGTTTTAGAGCATTTTTAATATTAATATTCAACTTCAGAAGAGTTCAGAAACCCATCTTTAGTTTTTTGTAACATGTTTATTCAAAATTAGCAGGATTAATGTAAAATGTGCTTTCCAGAAATGCATTTATTTAGAAGAGTCTTTTAAAATGTGCTACAAAAGCAGATCTTAAATAACAATCACTACTTAATCAGGGGTGTACAAATTTTTTCGTATGAAGGGTCAAAAACCAAATATCATTGAGAGTCGTGGGCCGAAGGTAAATATACCAAACTATAAGTTGCCATGGGTAATTTCATAATTTATTCCATAATATTTTAAAATAAATAGGAAACATTACTTTTAAATTGTATTATCTATAATAGTATAATTTTTAAAATGATAACTTATTGCAATAAAAACATAAACAATCACATTTATAACACAGTGGAGTTCAAGGCTGAATACACTAGTCGAGCTGCACCTGCCTTTGACTTGATTTGCTCACCAAATTCTCTGAATTGTCGAGTGACAGTATGCACATTTAAACAAAATATGATTAATTTACACCATTTAATTGAAACATTTAATTTCAGTCAGCTTTTTTTCTATAGTTATTTTTTAGGGGTTTTCACCTTTATTGTACAGAACAGTAGAGAGTATTGACAGGAAAGCATGGGGAGCAGAGAGAGGGGAAGCATCAGCATAGGACCGCGAGGCGGGAATCGAACTCGGGTCGCCGTGAGCACCGGAGTGCATGTGTCGACGAACTAACCACTACAGCACTGGCGCTGACAATTTCAGTCAGCTTTTAACAATAAAACAAATAAACAAAGGGTTACATTAAATTTGAATTGACACTGGAAACCATCCCCTTCATTCTCCCTTTCTTTTTGTGGGCCTTATTTTGGGCATCTCTGAACTAAATAAACTAATCCACTACAAATAAGTAAATTTAATAATATTTTGAAGAGGAAACAAATCGCAATAATAATATGGAATGGAATAACCTTTAATTTTAATCAAAACAAATGAAATGATCCAAATGATCCGTTTGCTTTTGGAAAACAAATCTTCTAAATTACATTATTTGTATATGAAAATTGTAAGAAAAGTTATCAGACAATAACAAATATTAGCATTTTACTTAAACCCATACCTAATAAATGAAGACAAATGTTAAAATTTTTATGTGGTGCCTTTAATTAAAAAATAAAAATAATATATCGGAATGTGATCTATATTTTTTATTATTTTTATTTAATTATTATTTATTATTATTTTAAAAAAAAATTTTGCTTTTCTTTTTGCAGAAACTGTGGAAACACATCAAACACAATTATGAGCAGAAGGAGGAATAATAATAACGGTGGATTTGATGCAGCCAGTGGAGTCTTCAGTCATTCATTCTGTCATCATCCAGCTGTCATGTGGGCCTGACTGAGGATCCACTGGTGTTTTCAGTGTTCTGCGACCGGCGTTTTCCACCATGCAGCCGAATTGAAGATCTGCGGACACAAACAGAGACTGATCACTGAATTGATATTGTGTGCTTTGTCACATTCTTCTTCATTTGTAAATGTGCTAATAATTTAGTTCTGTATGATTAAACTCAACAACCCTGAAACTGATAAACTTCTGGTTCTATTGAATTTCATGTATTGTCATTAGTGTATTCGCTTATGATGTTCTGGTTTTATAAGAATTTAGAGATATTTGGCATTGTTGAAATATCATATACAGTTGAAGTCATAATTTTTAGCCCCCTTGTTTATTTTTTTTCTTTAATTTTTGTTTACCGGAGAGAAGATTTTTTTCAACACATTTCTAAACATAATAGTTTTAATAACTCATCTCTAATAACTGATTTATTTTATCTTTGTCATGATGACAGTAAATAATATTTTACTAGATATTTTTCAAGACACTTCTATAAGTGACATTTAAAGGCTTAACTAGGTTAATTAGGTAACCTAGGCAGGTTAGGGTAATTAGGCAAGTCATTGTATAACGATGGTTTGTTCTGTAGACTATTGAGAAAATATAGCTTAAAGGGGCTAATAATTTTGACCTTAAAATATTCATTCATTTTCTTGTCGGCTTTGTCCCTTGCGGGGTCGCCACAGCGGATTGAACCGCCAACTTATCCAGCACGATTTTACGCAGCGGATGCCCTTCCAGCCGCAACCCATCTCTGGGAACTTCCACACACACATTCACACTCATACACTACGGACAATTTAGCTTACCCAATTCACCTGTACTGCATGTCTTTGGACTGTGGGGGAAACCGGAGCACCCGGAGGAAACCCACGCGAACGCAGGGAGAACATGCAAACTCCACACAGAAACGCCAACTGACCCAGCCCAGCCGAGGTTCGAACCTGCGACCCAGCGACGTTCTTGCTGTGAGGCAACAGCGCTACCTACTGCGCCACTGCGTTGCCCACCTTAAAATATTTTATAAAAAATTAAAAACTGCTTTTATTCCAGAAAAAAATAAAACAAATAAGACTTTCTCCAGAAAAAAATAGTATCAGGCATACTGTGAAAATGTTCTTGCTCTGTTTAACATAATTTGGGAAATATAAAAAAAAAATTAATTCAATGGGGGGCTAATAATTCTGACTTCAACTGTAATTTAGATCTCAAAATTGTTCACCCAAAAGGTTATTACTACACATGAAAATTGAAATCCAAAACTGAATATTGGCAAATAAATTAGCTATGGTTTATTTTTATGATTTATGTATGTGAAATATATAATTATTTATCTATTTTAACTTTTTTTAAGCTGTAAGAATTCTCCAGTTAATAATGAATGTTGAAGACAAAGTAACAATAGTAATATTTTTTTAAATATTAAAAAGCATTTAATGTTTTATTAAAAATAACAAATGCAATTCATTTTATATATTGATTTCATTTGATTCTCCTTAATTAAAAGGGGCAAGAACTGTATGTTTAAGCAAGATTTTTAAATTAATTTTAGATGTAATAATTAGCATTTTATACATTATTAATTTTTTATTGTATGTAATGAATATTTCAATGAGTGCCCTATAAAGTCTAGAATACAGGATACAACTGTGAAAACCCACATAAATATAAAAAAAAAATTTGTGACACTACATTTTTTTATGTTACGTTGAATGTTGAGATCGGGTTTATTGCAATTTAATGGGTCGTTTAATAATATAAATAATATTCAGAATGTTACTGTAATGGATTGGGTTAAGGTGGCGGATGACTTTAATAAAATATACTTAATGGGTAGTTTAATAAATCCCGCTGCTGATGTTACAATGAAAGAACCTGCTTTAATGTTTTAACATATAATGACCACGCGGTGTCACTAGAGCACCTTTATAAATCATGAGCTTATTTTCATTGAATGAAATTAAGCAAGAATGCAGGACTGATCACGTTCTAAATAGACAAACCAGTAAAACCACTTTCAGGCCACATACAATATGAACCAACACCCATGCACAGAGAACAGGGAGAGAGCTTGTATTGATGGACTTTTTGTCTTTGTTCAAAATACACAAATGCTGAGTCGGAAAGACTAAATATTAGTGCTGGGCCAAGATTAAACACATCCAAAATGTATATTTAAGATGCATATTTAATACAGACACATACATAAAAGCAAAACTATTCAAAATATTTTGTTACAAAGATATTTAAATGTATATATGGTATTTCTATCTAAATATAAATATATTTTTCTCAAATACATTTATGCATGTTTGTATTTATAATAAATATACACAGCAACACACACATATACTATGTCAAAACAGACTTTTATTTTGTATGTAATTAATTGTGATTAACTTTTGCCCATCATTACAATAAAGCAAAGCTGCTTGTAGAAACGAAATTAAAATAATACTGAACATTACCTTCGAAATAAACGCTTGTAAGAGTAATTAAACAAGTAATAAAGTTATAAGGTATAAACTAGGTTATGATTGCTAACTAAAACTTTTTATTTTCATTCATTTATTCATTTTCTATCGCTTTTCCGGGGCCGGTTCGCGGGGGCAGCAGTCTCAAGAGAGAACCTCAGACCTCCCTCTCCCCAGACACTTCCTCCAGCTTCTCCGGGGGGATCCCGAGGCGCTCCCAGGCCAGCCGAGAGACATAGTCCCTCCAGCGTGTCCTTGGTCCTCCCGGTGGGACATGCCTGGAACACCTCCCTAGGGGTCTAGGAGGCATCGGAAGCAGATGCCCGAGCCACCTCAACTGACCTCTCTCAATGTGAAGGAGCAGCGGCTCTACTCCGAGCTCCTCCTGGGTGACAGAGTTCCTCACCCTATCTATAAGGGTGCACCCTGCCACCCTGCGAAGGAAACTCATTTCGGCCGCTTATATCTGAGATCTTGTCCTTTCAGTCATGACCCAAAGCTCATGACCATAGGTGAGAGTAGGAACGTAGATTGACCGGTAAATCGAGAGCTTTGCCTTTTGGCTCAGCTCCTTCTTTACCACAACGGACCGATACATTGACCATATGCTGCACCAATCCACCTGTCAATCCCACGTTCCATCCTTCCCTCACTCGTGAACGAAACCCCAAGATACTTGAACTGTCCTTGGGTAAGGACTTTCCTCCAACTTGGAGATGGCAAACCACCTTTTTCCGGTGGAGAACTTTTATTTTTATTTAAAAACATTTAAGCTGAATGGCAACATATAATTTCCATTTAAAATAGAAGTAAAATAATTAGGCTACTAATAGAAATGGACTATAACATAATCTTATATTATATCTTATATATCATATCAATAGCCTACTACTATTCTATTCTAGCCTACTACTTCTACTATTTTTCTATTGTTTAACAACATTATACTGTAAAAAGTGAAAACTTCAACAAATTGCTTCCACTTGTTACACATAAAAGTATTAATCTCTTACAGTTTTCACTTTTATTAATAAAATAAGTAGATTAAACTTAATTATTTTAGGTGTAACAAGTGGAAGTAATTTTGTTTATTCATTTATTCATTTTCTTTTGGCTTAGTCTGTGATTTATCAGAGCTCACCACAGAGGAATGAACCGCCAACTATTCGGGCATATGTTTTACACAGCGGATGCCCTTCCAGCTGCAACCCAGTATTGGGAAACACCCATACACACTCACATATACACTTGTGCCCTATGGACAATTTAGTAAATGCAATTCACCTATAGCGCATGTCTTTGGACTGTGGAGGAAACTGGAGGAAACCCACGCCAACACGGGGAGAACATGCAAACTCCACACAGAAATGCCAACTGGCCCATGGAGCCAGGATTCAAAACAGCAACTTTCTTGCTGATAGGCGACAGTGCTAACCACTGAGCCAGCCCAATAATTTGTTTAATTTGATTTAATGTTTATTTCTTTCTGTGTTACAATGTAAAAGAACAACAAAAAAGTTAATTACATGAAATAAAGTACATGGAGGTAGACCTGTAAGAGAAATATGAATTTATAAACTTTATAAAACTGCGTATTGTTACCATACAAACAGTGGTGTAAAGAAACAAATTACAAAAACTCAAACTACTGTAATTGAGTAGTCTTTTTCAGGAATTGTAATTTACTAAGTTGTTTCAAAAATGTGTTCTTTTACTTGCCCTTTTAGAGCTGTATCACTGCTTTTACTCCACTATTTTCCTTCAGTCTGCAGTCACTGCTTTATTTTTCCTGTCTATGGGGATTAGAAAAATCAGTCCTGTGATTCCTGTCCATTCAAATCGCATATAGAAGGTAAATCGCCTCATAGTAAAGTACCTCAAGACATGGGCGATTTATAATTCCAGCAAACTGTTTGAAAGCGGTAAAAGTATCCAAGATGATGTCCAAAATCGTCACACACATTGACCCAGAGACTGTTTAGATGCATGTCACTGATGAGAAGATGACGGATGTATGATGACCGAAATGGCCTTAAACACCCAGCAGGAACAAGACGTCAACATGACGTTAGATTGACGTTGTACCTCAACGTCGTGGGGACATTGCATTTTGTTTGGAAATTAAAGTTGGATTGACATCAGAACTCATCATCAGGCCGACATCAATGTCAAACACTCAACCTAAAATCAACCAAATATCAACGTCTAATGATTTTACAGCCTGACGTTGTGTGTACATTACCACTATGACGTCTATCAGACGTTGGATTTCAGGTTGCCATACCTGAAGAATAAGTAAAGTTTATTTATAAACTAATTTCGAGAGGATCACGTGATTATGATTGAACACGGCTGGTTCTGCATTAACTACGTATGATCCACCAATCAGACGATTCCTAACCCACTATAAAGAGCCAGGGTTTCTCACTACAGTCATCTTCGATTTGAAGAATCCCCCCTTCCACCTCTACTTCTCCACATTTCCCTTCATAGGGCGGCCCGATAGCCCAGTGATTAACAGTGTTGCCTCACAGCAAGAATGTCACTGTTGTTTCTGTGCGAAGTTAGCATGTTCTTCCTGTGCTCGCGTGGGTTTCCCCCGGGTTCTCCGGTTTCCTCCCACATTCTAAAAACATGCACTACAAGTTAATTAATCAATCTAAATTCAGCAATACAGTCAAACTCTCATTCAACAGCATATCTCTTCTTTAGCAATTATTTTCTGTGATCAGCTCTTATCAAAAAAGGGCGAGTTCTCGAGATCTACCTGAGCTCAAAGCTCCCCTCTCGCCCTGCGAACGGGAGGGAGCCCAGGGCTCGAGGATCTTATGAGCTCAGGGCTCTCTTCTGGGACAGCATGCCAAACTTGCTTTATAATCAATCATCAGCTAAGTGTGAACTCTTGAAATGTCAGTATTTGATGTCAATATGACGTTGAATTTTGGTCACTTTCTAACACAACATAAAATCAACCAAATATGATGACGGACATCAAAATAACATTGTCCTTGGCTAGACATTGAATTTTGGTCACCTGACATCACAAACTAAATCTAACCTAATATTAGCGTCTAGGAACAAGACGTCAACATTACGTTAGATTGACGTTGTACCTCAATGTCGTGGGGACATTGCATTTTGTTTGGAAATTAAAATTGGATTGACATCAGAAACCAACATCAGGCCGACATCAATGTCAAACGGTCAACCTAAAATCAACCAAATATCAACGTCTAATGATGTTACAGCTTGACGTTGTGTGTACGTTACCACTATGACATCTATCAGACGTTGGATTTTGGTTGCCGTACCTGAAGAATAAATGTCAGTATTTGATGTCAATATGACGTTGGATTTTGGTCACTTTCTAATACAACCTAAAATCAACCAAATATGACGACGGACATCAAAATAACGTTGTCCTTAGACGCTGGCTAGACATTGAATTTTGATCACCTGACATTACGACCTAAATCTAACCTAATATTAGCGTCTTATGATGTTGTGTGCGTGCTAGGCAATAACTAAATGCACTACAGAATGTTACGTTTACACACATCCACAAATTACATGTAAATGCATCAGCTTTTTACAGCGTAAAATTCACTACTCTTGAAAGGGCTACTTTTTACTCATACTTTGAGTAATATTTACAACAGATACTTTTACTCTAATTGCACTACATTTTTAGGCAAGTAATGGTACTTTTATTTAAGTATGATTGTTCAGTACTCTTTCCACCACTGCATACTAATTCCAAGTTTTTACAGTGTAGAAAATGTAGCATAAAATCCTTCTTATAAATGAAACATTTTTAATGCAAAACAAATATCAAGTGTTCAGCACAAGTACACTCAAAAAATATGTTTTTCTCCGCTTGTTCAAACTACTTATTTAAAACGAGCTGAAACAACACAATTCTTGAGATTTTTTGGGGGACAACTTAAGTATTTTATGTTCAATCCACTTAAACGCTAATAGTTAACTTAATTGATTTGTGTTGGGACAACATGAATGAATTGTGTGGAACCCTGCATTTTTATACTATACACTTCTCCCAGCACAGATAAATTAAGTTAACTTAATTGTTTTTACAAACGTAAGTGGATTGAACATAAAAAATTAAGTTGTGCCAAAAAAACTCAAGAATTGTGATGACTCAGCTCGTTTAATTTGAGTGTAACTTAAGCATATTCAAATGAGTCTTTCCTCCACGTCTCCAACTGTGAGCCAATCACAAATCAGAGCGAAGCATCTAATTTACATATTTTCAGCGCGCTTTAACAACCCCCACCCGAGCCGTTTCCTCCTCATTCATCCAGAATCCTCCATCGCCGCTGTCACTGCCGCTCCTCCACACAAAACATGTCGTACTCTAAAGTTATAACCAGAGTAAAACCGGCTCATTTATTCGGTGTGAGGCTTCGCTCCACAGTCGCATCAACCCAGCACAAAGAGCTGAAGTCGGAAGAAGCGCCTCTGGAGCAGTCCTGCGCCATCCTAGAGACCCCGTGCGATGTGGATCTGATCGGCGGGAAGAAGGCGCACATCGGCGTCCAGAGGATCTCCATAGACTTCGACAACACACGAGAAGCCTACAGGAGCAAACACACACTGGAGCTGCTCAGGAGTCTGCTGGTCTTCAAACTCTGTACATTTGACTTCCTGGTCGACAAAAATAAAGAGGCGAGTTTTACTTTTGTTTTGTTTTTTGGGGAGGAAAAGAGCTTGAGCTCGGTAACCTGTCATATCATGATTCATGTGTGATGCTATAATACTGAATGGAAACCCGTATATGTAACATAAGCAATATTTATTACTCAATACATGTATATGTTTAATACTTAACATGAAAATAAAAAGGTATACCAAAACATATTAACGTTACATGTAAAAAGGACTTGAGCTCGGTAACCTATATATGTATGCTAATATCATGTCTTAACCGGTATATGTAATGCTATCAATAACACTCAATGCTGGTATATATTTAATATTTAACATATTAAAAATACATAAAATGTATATAGCAAAGCTTTATATAGGTTGAAAATAGAAGTTAAAATTTAGAACATCATATGTATAATACTGAATGAAAACTGCTATTTTTTACTCATTGCCATATATTACAATGCAAGTAATATAATGTCATCAATAACACTCAATATTTGTATATATCTAATATGTTACATATGGAAAATAAAATGCTTAAAAAAAGTATAGCAAATGTTATACATGTAAAAAAGATGTTCAGAACTTGAGCTTAGTAACCTGTATATGTAACATCATATAACGTTAATACTTGATGAAAACCGGTATAAGTAATATCATCAATGTATAATAATTAATCAATGCAAGTATAAATCTAATATTTAACATATGGAAAAACCTGTAGAACTGTAGAAACTGTATATATGTCATATTACATGTATAACATTAATACTTAACCTGTATATATAATGCCATCAATATAACGCTATGCTGGTGTATCAAGTGGACCTTTTTGCAGATATTTGAGGTTCAAATACTGCATTTTAGTGACATTTTAAGCACAAATTTTTGCTGGATTAGCTTGTCGGATGGTTATCATTACCACACTTTTTGATGCAACAAAAATACTTCCTACATTTTTGTCAAAGTGCTTATCATACAATTTTTTTGTTTACAAAAATTTGTTTATTTACAAATGTGCATTTAAACTAAGTTATTGCAGTTTTATACATAATGTAATTAAATTAGAATGCTAATTTATTATCCATCCCAATAAATTTTTTTTTAAATTAAACTAAAATAAAAACTGTAGTCTATAGGCAAATAACAAACTGGTCAACTCATTTCCTCAGTCAGAATTTGTCCATTTTAATAATAAAAGCCTTCTTTTATTGGTTATTTTCACAATTTATGATGGCATACTGTCAAAAATGGGATACATGACCTCATATAGGGGCCAAATTCTGGACTCTGTCAGAAGGGGTGGGGGGTGGGGGGGATTTTCGAACCACCCAAACCCCCCTGGTTATGGGCCTGTATATATATGTAATATTAAACATAGTAAAAAAAATACATACAAATGTATATAAAACTTTATGTAGGATAAAAAAAAAGAAGTTTAAACTTGACCTTGGTAAGCTGAATATGTAACGTCATATGTATAATACTGAATGAAAAGTGCTATATTTTATATGATTAATATCTAATACTCATTGCCATATATTACAATGCAAGTAATATGTCATCAATAACACTCAATGCATGCCATGTATATATCTAATATGTAACATATGGAAAATAAAATACCTAAAAAAGTATAGCAAAACTTTATACATGTAAAAAAGATGTTCAGAACTTGAGCTTAGTAACCTGTATATGTAACATCATATGAAACGTCATAATACTTTATAAAAACCAGTATATGTAATATCATCAATGTATATTACAAATAAACTATTCATATATCCTAAATATATACAGATTCTTCTATTTTTATATGTGTTTATATATAGACCTTTATGAAATGTATCATATATATCATATTCATCATATATTTACATATATAATGTACATTTTAATGACTAGGATATATAAATATATAGAATACATAACTAATTCTCTTCTCTTTTTTTGGGAAAGTCTTCCTTGAAAACAAAGCTGAAATAAATAAATAGAAATAAAAAAATTACAATAAATAGAGTTTAAATATATTTATTAAAAACAGTGAATTTTTAATTAAAAAATTTTAGGTAATTTGAATGAAATGTTTAGTCAAGTACAATAAAATGTTTATTTTAATATCTAAATTAATTTATTTCTTTTTTAGAAACCAATGTAGGCAGTTCGTCTGTATCATCATGACATTTATTTACATGACATTTCCATCTTTTTGCATCCACAGCTGATGGACCTCAGCAAAAAGATTCTCGGCCAGCGGCTCTTTGAAAGGCTGATGAAAATGACTTTTTACGGTCAGTTTGTGGCAGGCGAGGACCAGAACTGCATCAAACCTCTGATCAAGAAGAACCAGGCGTTTGGCGTGGGTTCGGTCTTAGACTACAGCGTGGAGGAGGATCTGACGCAAGAAGAGGCAGAGAAGAAGGAGATGGAGTGAGTAGAGCTTATTTTTCTTTCCTCAGTCCTGGCATTAAATAGCATGGCGTTGCATTTCAGCCTGAGTATTATTGACTTGTTTGTGTCATTGAAACCATGCCACTCTGAAAAGCAGGATAGATATTTATTAAGGATATTATTGGCAACATGTAAAAAAAGTGTAATAATCCCGGAAATGCCGTTAAGAGGCAAAAATACGAAAGCAAAAGATTCAAAATAGTAATAGAATTTGAGGTAATGGAAAGATTGACGTATATACGTATATAATAGATGATTACAAAAACAAATTTTTCAGAATAAATGAACTAAATTGTTGGCTTTCTCATCAACAACAAGATAATTGTTTATATATTTGAGAATTTTACATGATTATGGAGGTTGTGTGTCATTGATTGTTGATGTGATGGAGAGATTATATGTTTTACAACTGTTTAGTTTTGTTATTTATGTTATATTTGATCATTTTTGGTGCTTTTCTTTGTGGTTAATGTGATATTTTATATATAAAGTCAAGCCCAAACTTTTTCATACCCCTGGGAAATTCTGACTTAAAGTTACTTTTGTTAATTTTTTTGACCGGAAATGACACAGGCTTCTCCCAAAAGACAATATTAATCAATCAATCAATCAAAGGCCTTTATTTGTCACATATACTTCCATGTAGTCAAATACACTGTCATATAGTGAAATTGGACCCCCCCGACCATACACAAACATCACGTTTCAAAATAAGACAATGTACAATGTTCTGCATGACATTTCAGCGCAACAACGACCTAAAACACACAGCAAAAGTGGTAAAAAAAATGGTTAGCAGACCAAAACATCAACGTTTTTCAGTGGCCCAGCCAGAGTCCCGACTTGAACCCAATTGAGAATCTGTGGAGGGAGATAAAATTTAGGGTTATGGCAAGGAGACCCTCAAACCTGAAAGAGTTAGAGTTCATTGCTAAAGATGAACGGGCAGTCGGCGCCAATGGTGTAGTGGTTAGTGCGTCGACACATGCACTCCGGTGCTCACGGCGACCCGAGTTCGATTCCCGCCTCGAGGTCCTATGCCGATCCTTCCTCTCTCTCTGCTCCCACACTTTCCTGTCAATACTCTCTACTGTCCTGTCAATAAAGGTGAAAACAGATAAACGGGCAAAAACACTAGTGGAGACATGCAAAAAGCTGGTCAGCAATTATAGGAAGCTTTTGATAGTTGTAACAGCCAATGAAGGCTTTTCTGATAATTATAGAGAAGGGTATGAATCATTTTAGACATGCCACTTTTTGTTGAAAGGTAAATAAAAGCTGAGAAATTTCCACAGTGATGGCTCTTATTATCTTTTGGGAGAAGCCTGTGTCATTTTTTTATAAAAAAAAATATATATATATATGTGTATATATATTGTTTGCATTGCTTTGTTCCTTGTTCATTGGTTAAATCTTTAAATTTATTTATAGAGCCCATTCAAGTTCAAGTTCATGTTGGCCAAAGTGCTGTACAAATGTATTTGTTCCCAAAGAAATCTATAAAGATCACGTATAAAAAAAGAAAGAAAGCATGCCACTCTTTTGGCTGCGCTAATGGAAACGCTCTCTGAATACCTTCTTCCTCATTGGTCGTTTGCAGCCAAGGCCCACCGCCTGATTGGCTGAAAAAGGGAGGTGTTTACCCTCCTCCCCTGCTGAATGCAGTCACATGCGTTTGAGCCAGAAAACACAGAGCTGCGTGTCCAATAACTCTGAGTCAGTCACGAGAAGTTGACATCCGAAGGTGTGGCGCAAATAGAGAACCATAAAAAGCCACATTAAATGAGGTTAATGCTTTGAGCAATGCAATACCTCATCCTTAATGTGTAATAAGCTTTTAGGGCTGAGAAAAGTGCAGTATATCTGGATCTAGCTGGAAATGCTTGAATATTAATGTGTTTTCAAGGTTTGAAAAGTGCTTAGGTTTTAGATTAAGTGCCTGAAACTGCTTGAAAATATAATCGTTGCTTTCGTAGTAATTTATATTGTTAAATAGGTACTAATAATGAACAAAATAGCTTATAATAATGATCTTAAAAGAATAATTAATAAAAATAAATATCTTTGCTTTTGCATAAAATGAAAACTCTGAAGTCTGCACGTACAGTGCTCAGCATATATGAGTAAACCCCCCACAAATCTCTCATTTAATTTTATATTTTCTATAGGAAGCTTTACAATATAATATTTGTGCATATACATTAGTTTAGTCAGTACTGAAGCCAAATCTGGAGCTTATCTAACAAAATAACTTACAATAATGGTTCAAAAATTAGTAGCCCGAATTTATATGTTAGGAAAAAATATTCAATAAAATTTTCAAAAATAGCAAAAAACAAGAGAAACAAAAATATATAAATTTTAGTTGAAATGTTGTAGTTTGTCATTTATTTTGCAATATTTTGCATGAGTTTAAATGTATTATCTTTCCATTTCTAAATATGTTCTGTGACTAAAATCTTATTTTAATAAATATATCTGTTTAATAAATCTGTTTTGTTCAAATGCACCAATATATTTTACCCATATTCACTGAAAAATGAATAAAAATAAGGTGTACTCAATTATGCTGAGCAGTGTATGCCTGTTGCACAATCTGCTGGTCTTTTTTTTTTTTATCTGTGCCCTTTAAAATGAAAATAAATATACATTTAAGAGGAAATTAGACGCATATAAGATGCAGAAGAAGAAGTAAATGACATATATATGAGAGTAAATTACAATAATTCAATGTTGGGCTTGGGACAAACATGCCATCAAAACATTTCGTTTCTATACTATATACTTTACTATAACAATTAGTATTAGTAATACATATTTTTGTAATGTAAATATGTTATTTGCCACAGTTGTAAAATGAAAATTGAAAAGTGCTTAAATTTACCTTTGTAAACGTGTAATAACCCTGCATTTAGGACTGTTAATTCAGTACATTTAATTTATTTCATTCATTCTTTCATTTTCCTTCGGCTTAGTCTCTTTATTCATCAGGCGGCACCACTGCGGAATGAATCGCCAACTTATCTAGCATATGTTTTAAACAGTGGATCCCCTTCCAGCTGCAGTCCAGTACTGGAAAAACACCCATACACACTCTAGTTTATATAATTCACCTATAGCGCATGTGTTTGGGCTGTGGGGGATACCGGAGCACCTGGAGGAAACCCATACCAACACGGGGAGAACATGCAAACTCCACACAGAAATGCCAAGTGGCCCAGGCTGCTGGTTCCAGGACTTGAACCAGCGACCTTCTTGCTGTAAGGTGACATTGCTAACCACTGAGCCACCGTGTGTCCCCCATTTATTTTCAGTTCACATTTATTTGTTTAGAGCTTTTTGTAATATTTACCGGTTCAAAGCAGTTTTTCAGTAAGAAAGCATGATTCTGCTTTGCAGTTAAAATAAACGTAAAGTTATGGGATGATACAAGAAAGCAGGTAATGATGAAGTTCAAAATAAACATAATTAAATTGACAATTACATTCTGTGATCATGATTGTAATGTATATAAAATGTTAAAGTGCACTAAGCAATATTTAATAAAAAATGCTTTTGACTAGTACTGGACCAAATCCAAAAACACACTTGCAGCCAGTCAGCATTAAGGATGTGTTTAGTAGCTATTTACAAATATAATATAGCTCAAAAATAACCTTTATTTGTATGGTTCCTGCTCATTTTGTGCTGTAAACATACACTTATCGCACTTTTTTATGAATTTCTTTCTTCTGTTAAACACAAAACACAATATTCTGACGAATGTTGGAAAAAAGGAGCCATTGACACCCATAGTAGGAAAAGAAAATACTATGGATGACAATTTTTTCATCAGTAAATCTTCCTTTGTGTTCAACAGAAGAAAGTTGAGTTAAATGATTTTATTTATTTATTTTTGAGTGAACTATCCCTTTAAGTAAACAGGAGCTAAAGCACTTAAAGCATTCAAGAACCAGTATTTAATAACCAATACTGAACCTAATAGATAGCCAGTGTTTCAACTACAGTTAAGACTGACACTGTAAAAAATGCAGGGTTCCACACAATTCATTCATGTTGTCTCAACACAATTTTTCCCAACAAAAATTAAGTTAACACTTTTAACAAATTTATGTGGATTGAACATAAAAAAATTAAGTTGTCCCAATGAAATTGTTTCAGCTCATTTTAATTAAGTAGTTTGAACAAGTAAAAAAGATATTTTTTTGAGTGCACTTGTTGATGTAAACGTGAAAAGAAAGCTTGTTTCATCTTACTAACAGTGGGAATGTGCTCGCATTTCACTCAGAGACAAAAAGCCTCTCACACACACAAAGTGCTAAAGGCCTGTGAGGATGTTATGTAAGGTGTTTTGGGTAAGATGAGCCCCAGTCTGTGCTTTCAGCGTGAGAAACACACAATGTTCAGCTGACCAAATACTTTGGAAATCGACTGCACATGAAACTTTGGAGCATAAAATCTTTTTAAAAGGACAAATCACCCAACATGGACATTACATTTATATTTATTTATTGAGCAGACGCTTTTATCCAAACTTCAAGTCAACATTCTGTGATGGTTTACTTTTACTTTCAAACCCGTTTGAGTTAGTTTTTTTTATAATAATAATAATCATTCTGAAGAATTTTGAAAAACTGGCAGCCATTTATCAAATCACTTTTATTGTCACATCATCAGCAGCACGTGTGCTTTGATGAGTGAAAAGCTTAGTATTTACTTTACTTAGTATTACTTCCATGGTATTTATTTTGTTTTTACTATGCTTTAATTTTCCAAGATTCTTCAGAATATCTTATTATATGTTCGTCAGAGGAAAGAAACCTTGGTATTTTGGTTTGGAACAAGTTGAGTGTGAGTATGTAATGAGATTCGTCAGTCAGGCAAAGGTTAAAAGAGGGACAGACAGGAGCATGCAGGTAATCCAAATAATAATCAAAGTCACAGGTGAATGGTCGGAACAGACGCAAAACTACATGAACAATAAACAAAACAAATCAAAAACATGGCTAGACAAGGCAAGGAAAATGCTTCTTTATGCTGACTTACAGTTGACAAGACTCAGCAAAGAGTGTGTGAATGAGGTGTCTGTATAGTCCTAGTAATCAGTCCATAATGAGCTACCAACTGTGTATTCAGGGGGCATCAGAAACTGGTGTGTGAGTGCAAAGACTTCCAGGAGTTGTATTCTATTAGATTCTGTTAAACATATGCAAAAGTGGTGCATTATATATCACACATATTGATATAATTCTCTATGGCATTAAATCACAGGAATACTGAGAACAATTTTACAGCCAGCCATTTCCTAAATAGACGAGATGAAATACTCCAATAAAAGCAGTTACAACATGCAATCATACAATCCTCTTCAATAAAATTGCCCGCAATAAAAGTCAATGGCTTGAATGTAGTAATTTGCATCTAGTTGTAAAACATGTGGCATTGCTGCATTACTCGTATATTATTTAGGGTTAAACGTTCACTGTCGTCACTAGTAAAACCCTTTATATAGTGATTATGCTAAAAGGATTCTTTAAATCATATGACTTAAATGGTATCTGACATGACAATCATGTGATCCAATTTCTGTATTATTGTTATATATATTCAAGTATAGGATATAGGGCAGCACAGCGGCTCAGTGGTTAGCAATGTTACCTCACAGCACGAAGGTCGCTGGTTTGAGTCCTCATTGGGCCAGTTGGCGTATCTGTGAGTTTGCATGTTCTCCCCGTGTTGGCGTGGGTTTTCTCCGGGTGTTCCGGTTTCCCCCACAGTCCAAACACATGCTCTATAGGTGAATTGAATGAACTAAATTGGCCGTAGTGTATGTGTGTGAATGTGAGCGTGTATGGGTGTTTCCCAGTACTGCAGTAAAACATATGCTGGAATAGTTGGCGGTTCGTTTCGCTGTGGTGACCCCTGATAAATAAGGGACTAAGCCGAAGGAAAATAAATAAATGAATGAATATGCAAGTGTATATTCACTTGATGAGAATTTGATCACATTTAGAAAAAATGCTGACGTTTTAATTAAATGTATTAATATTTAAACATACTTTTGTTGTTTTCTGTTGAAATATTTCATACTTTCATTAATAAAAATGTGTCTTGGAAACAATAACTCAAATTTATTGAAACAAAAGGGGGTTTCAGGAATCACAACAATAAATGTTTAATAGAATTCCCTGTATGGCACATCACTTTTTGTGTTGTTTTGTTGAAATTACTTTTTTCTTACTTTCTTTTCTTCTTAAGTTAATTTAAATAAATAAATAAATAAATGTATGATATGTAGATGGGTGGCGCAGTGGGTAGCGCTGTCGCTTCACAGAAAGAAGGTTCCTGGTTCATCAGTTTGCATGTTCTCCCCGTGTTGGCATGGGTTTCCTGCGGGTGCTCCGGTTTCCCCCAGTCCAAAGACATGCGCTATAGATGAATTGGATAAGCTAAAATTGTCTGTAGTGTATGAGTGTGTATGGGTATTTCCCGGTGATGGGTTGCAGCTGGAAGGGCATCCGCTGTATAAAACATATGCTAGATAAGTTGGCGGTTCATTCCTTTTTGGCGACCTCTGATTAATAAAGGGACTAAGTCGAAAAATTTATGTATGATGTGTAGATTTTCACACTTCAAAACACTAGTGTATAATAAATTAATGAAATACGATAGTTTACTGTAACAATTAGAAATTATTTTACGGTTTCTACCGTATTTTTAATGGTTAAGTTCTAACAACTGCTGCCATTTTCCACCATAAATTTTATCGATTTTTTTTACAGTGTACAGTTAAAGGCAAAATTATTAGCCCTTTTGTTAAATTTAATTTTATTAAAAAGTATTTATGTTAGGGCGTGCTCACACTAGGTACTAGGTTGCCTTGAACCGTGCCGAAGCGCAATTGTCCCCTCTCCCCCTCGGTCTGCACTCACACTGCATTTTGCCTTCCGAGCCGGAGCACGCTTACGTCATTGATGATGCGACTATTCAGTTTAACAGGAAGAGAAGCGCTCTTGGTCAGCACAGTGGACATTGCTTTAGCTATATCGTTTTGTATTATTTTTAGTCGTTTAGGATGCAGTGACACGCAGTCAAATATTTTGCTGAACAGATCCACAAGTTTTGACGCTCATAAATTATCATAAAAGTCCTCGTGCTGTATGTATTAGGAGGTTTGCTGAAGGTGAAGCAGATGTGCAGCGAGGGGTTTGCATCTTTGATAAACTATGACAGCTCATGTTCGTTGAACAGTAAGAATGTTTAATAAATAAATATATACATATGAAGTCTCTTAAAAGTGACGTCGCGTCTTCAGTTTCGCGCTCAGGCATGCTTTGCACTCACACTACAAGCATACTACACCAAAGCACAATCGAACCGCACTCTGGCACACCTCTTCCAACTGAGCCAGGGTCAACCAACCGATTCGAAGCACTCACACTTGTCAAGCGAACCAGGAAACGTGCCTGGGCACGGTTTGGATAGCATAGTGTGAGTGCGCCCTTAAGCCTGGTTAATACCTCTGCGTCAAGTGATCGGCGTAACCCACGGTGCATGGCTTGCGCATTGCCGTGCATTTATACTTTTGCGCGCTGTTTCTTTTGCTCTGCAATAGGCATAGGCCAGTATAAGATTTTGTTGGTATGATAACCTTGGATAAAAATATCACGGTTTCACGGTATCACAGTATTGTGATCACTGCTCTAAAATATATTCTTTTTAAATGTCTGGGTAAAAAAAAAACTTTTTCCCCTTTTAGCACAATATATTTCATTTTTTGAAACATTTAAAATATTTTGGAGCAGTAAACATGTCAGGGTAAATAATTCAAATGAATCATTGACTTCTGCTGTCTTCAATAGTTTCAAAAACACAGATTTCTTTACAATTTAAAACGGCATCTTTGGATATTTTTTCTGCTGGAGATACTGTTGACCTAAAAAACAAAACAATAAAAAAGTAAATAAAAAAATATTACACATACCTTAATAACGGTATTACAGAAAAGTTTGGCGGTTTTAAAACCTTGACTTTTCCAAATCGCGGTATACCTTAAAAACGGTTATCGTCCCATGCCTACTCTGCAAAAACACTTCCGAAACACTAGTTTGCAGTGAGGTTTTTATGTTCCTTTGTGTCGAGTTTCTTCGCTGGTGTTTTGTTTTTTCTGAACGCTACCTTAATGTACAAGTTGCTCAAACTCGCTCATTCAGAGGCGGGAACCGGCGGACGTACAACAACTCTAATCATAAGGTTAACACAAAACAACAGTCTCCATCTGGAGCTCCTTCACGGGACTCGACACTTGTAAACACTCGCTCCATCGAGCTCGCCCAGCTCTCAATCCCCCCACACTTGTCACAGCTACCAAGCCGACCAATCACAGAGCTTGTGCTACGTGTCGTTGCGACTTGTAGTTACATTTTTTTGAGAGGTCAGCGTCGGCGACGGCCACGGTGAGGGCCATGCGTCCACACGTAGGCTGCGCCGTACGTAGAAGTATAAATCAGCCTTTAGATACTAGTATACCAATGCCAATTTAAAAAAAAAAAAAAAAAAATAAATATATATATATATATATATATATATATATATATATATATATATATATGTATATATATATATTTCTTAAGGGGGCTAATAATATTGACTTAAGAAAACCTTTATTTATTCCAGCCAAACTAAAAGAAATCAGATTTTCTCCACAAGAAAAAAAACATTATAGGAAATACTGTGAAAAAGTCCTTGCTTTTTTAAACATCACGTGGGGAATATTTGAAATAGAAAAAAAAATATCACAGTAGTGTTAATAAGTTTGCCTTCTCAATTTTTGCAGACACAAAAAATCACGTTTGTTTAATCTACTTGTTTAAAATTAGCTGAAACAACACAATTCTTGAGTTTTTTGGGGGAAAACCTAAATGTTTTATGCTCCATCCACTTAAATTTGCAAAAACTTATAAGTTAACTTAATTTCTTCATGTTGTCCCAACACAAATCAGTTAACTTAATAATTTTTACAAATTTAACTGGATTGAACATAAAACAATTAAGCTGTCCCCCAAAAGACTGAAAACACAAAAGAATTACTGAAAACACATATTAAATAAGTTGATTGAACAAGCAGCAAAAGCATTTCATGATCTCCACATTTGTTCTGTTGAATCAGCAACTCTCCGAGCACGTTGCTTTGCGCACACATGTTTGCACAGAAAAGGTCAGGTCAAATACCTGTCATACTTCGCATTCATGTGCTTCAGCTTTTACATGTCACATTCGAGACTTCCCGCTTTCCTTTTTCTTGACATGGAGCTCATGTTTGAATTGTGTTTCAATATCCCTCACAGCCAAACAAGAGACTCTGAGGAGCAAACAGTTTTATAAAATCTCCAAATATAAGGTTTTCATGCTCGTGTGAGGTCACGAATTTATCTGGAAATTGATCGTGTATGGATTGAACTTTGCCTGTGTGTTGACTAAGACTTGTGTCGAAAAAGCAAGTGACGTGTGTGAAATCTAAAGAGCATTTGTGAATCAGGACGTTTTTTTCAGCTTGTGCACCAGGAACATCATGTCACTGTGTGTGTGTGTGTGTGTGTGTGTGTATTGCATCATTTAATGTCCCCGAGTGAATTTATAACCTGTTTCAATAGAGCTGACAGGAGCTGAAGTGTGAAATGTCCTGCTGTAAAGGTGACGTGTCTTGCAGGAACATGAACTGGCATTAATTAAACACAACTTTACCATTAATCGTGCTGGTTTCATCTTGTTTTTCAGCTCCTGTGTTTCTGAGGCTGAGAAAGAGAGTCACGGTAAGCAAAGTGAATTGGTGCAAAAATAAATGGACATATTTGAACACAAAACTGGACGTGGTTTTATTGCTGTGGTTTATAGTAAGTCAGTCAAATCAGTACATAATTTAACACAAAACTTATAAAAAAAAACATAATCCAAGTAATATGCATAAGATACATTTTTTAGTTTTTGTCACTTGTTCTTTATTTTATTTATTTTATTATACATTATTTTAGGTTTTATATTTTGATTTATTTAATGATTTGTTTTATATTTTATTTGGCTTTTTTCTTGTGTTTCTAAGACAAATAAATAAAACATAATAAAAATATAAATTTTTGGGATTGTGGGTTATAAATTTTATTTTGCTTTATCAATTTTTTAGATTTTCTTTTTGTTTTTGTATTTTTAATGACAATTTTTGCTTTTTTGTTTTATTTTGTCTTGTTTTAGCACATTTTTTCCAGGTTTTCTACTTTTTAAAATGTTATTTTGTGCTGTTTTGCTGTTTGCTTTATTTTATTTTGTCTTGTTTTACCACATTTTTCCTGGTTTTCTGCTTATTTTGTCTTTTTTATGTTATTTTGTGTTGTGTTGTGTTGTTTTGTTTTGTGTTTTTCTTTTGTTGTGTTTTATTGTATTTCCACCTCTTTTATCACATTTTTCCTGGTTTTCTTCTTATTTATGTCTTATTTTATTTTATCTTTTGTTGTGTTTTGTTTTGTTGTGATGTATTTCATTTTATTTTCACCTGTTTTATCCAACCCAGGCTCATTCTGATTACGTAGCCCTGTATACATTTCTGGAGAGCGCCAAAATACGTCCCAGAAGCTACGTTTTTTTTTCAGTTTTTGTTTTCGCAAATCCACCAGAGGCCGCTGTGTAAGCTTTTTGAGATCTCAAATTTCTCTCGCTAGTGCCATCCGTGCCTGCTCTTATCGTGTAAATCCACCAGAGGCCGCTGTCGACCAATCGACTGACCCACCCTCCTCCTTCCCTAAACCCAACCGATAGTGTTTTCAAAAGCACCGATTGACCTGCCCACCCCCTTACCTAAACCCAACCGATAGTGTCTTGAAAAGCAATCCAGAAAAAAAAAAAAGCCCTCACGGCAGCCTGATTTTACCACGTTTTTTAGATTTTGCAACATTCTCACCCTGTTATTTACTTGTTTATTTTATTTTTTGGCTTCTGTTTTTGTCTTACCTGCTTTCTGGAACCGTTCTTCACCAGACTCAAACCCCGTCGTCAACTCCTCTGCATCTCAAGTCCACTGACATATGTGTCGAGCTATCAGACAAGCTGGTGTCAGTGGGAAAGCCGTCCATACGGAAGTAAGCGGTCAACTGGTTAGAGTGAAAAGAATGGCGTCTTACCGCCCCGTAGCGTTCGTTTTCAGCCATACGTACTTTTGGCTACATAATTCGCGATCTCCAGAAATGTAGGGCTACGTTTTCAGAATGAGCCTAAGTTGATTTTATCACATTTTTTTCCCACATCTTTGTTTTAATTTTATTTTGTGTTGTACTTTATTAAATAGACTGTTTTATTTTTCATTTCTTTATATTCGATTTGCAATTGTTAATTCTGTTGCATTTGTCAAAGCAGTTGAAATCTCGTTCAGTAAAGAGTTTTGTTGTGTTTTCAGTGGACAAGCGTCCATGCTCACCTCAGGACCACGAGTGTACAGTGCTTTATATTTATATCGGAGTGTTTTAGCAGTGGTGTTGGCGGTCCGCTGGGTAGGGCTGCACAATTTCTGTTTAACGGAGAGAAGATTTTTTTTCAACACATTTCTAAACATAATAGTTTTAATAACTCATCTCTAATAACTGTTTTTTTTTTTGTTTTTTTTTTTGCTTTTTTTCTTTGTCATGATGACAGTAAATAATATTTGACTAGATATTTTTCAAGATACTAATATTCAGCTTAAAGTGACATTTAAGGGCTTAGCTAGGTTAATTAGACAAGATTTGGCATATCATTGTATAACGATAGTTTGTTCTGTAGACGATTGAAAAAATATTGCTTTAAGGGGCTAATAATATTGGCCTGAAAATTGCTTTTATTGTAGCCGAAATAAAACAAATAAGACTTTCTCCAGAAGAAAAAATATATTACAGGAAATACTGTGAAATGTTCCTTGCTCTGTTAAACATCATTTGGGAAATATTTAAAAAAGAAAAAGAAATTCACAGGAGGGGCGAATAATTTAGACTTCAACTCTTTATATTGGAGAAAAACAAATATCGTAATGCTAGATTTTTCCAATATTGTGCAGCCCTATCGCGGAGTCTCTTCTGTATTTGAGTCTGTCAGTAACATCAGTAACATGCCTCTGGGATGGTGCTGTGTTAGCACTGGTTTAGTGTGTTCATCCAGTCACTGAGGCTGAAATGTATGTGTGTTACTATCCCGTGTCTCCGTTTCACTCGCTCAGACTGGATGAAGCTGGTTTACTGAGGCTCTCCATGGTGAAGGGGCTGAAATTAACTCTGCAAGCTCGGGTTTTAAAGGCTGTTTTTGCATCTCAAATAAAACCTTTACTTGATGAGGTGTTAGAAAAGTGTGTGGTGTAAGGTGTTGGTAGTGGCATCATGCTGCATAAAGCTGTCCAGCGTCAATGATCAAGATTTTGTTATTAAATTTGTTGAATTTATTAAGCATTCATAATTAAGATATATAATCATTTAGGTACATTCCAGCTAACAAAACAAAAATATGTTTAAAGAAGGTTTTTCTTTTGTTTTCTGTAAGATATCTGAGAATAATATTTCAGAATGTTTGCTGAATATGCAATTATTTAAGTGATATTAAAATAATATGCAAAATTTACCTTACTTTAAATGTTCTTTAAATGTTCTAACTAATAATTAAAAAAATGTTAGATGTACCGCCACCTAAAATGGTGTATTAATAAAATGTAATACAAATATACTTATTTTTTGTTATAAAGTTAAATGAATAAATAATGCACAATATTTTATCTTGCTTTATCACACTTTTTGCATTTTTTTAATTACATTTTTGTTATGTTTTGTTTAGATTTTGCTTTGTTTTATTTTGTCGTGTTTTATCACATTTTTTCCTGGTGTTCTGCTTTTTTTTTACATTTTATTTTATTTTGTGTTGTTGTGTTTTATTTTATTTTGAATTAATATAAGAACAATATTTCAGAACGTTTGCTAAATATGCTTTTTTGTAAGTGATATTAAAATAAATATGTAAAATTTACCTTACGTAATGTTCTCTGAACATTCTGAAACCAGTTATATAACAATTTAAAAAATGTTAGATGGACATTCAGCTAAAATGGGGTATTAATAAAATTTATAATATATTAATTACCCCTGTGCATCCTTATAAGCATTTTTGTCTCTTATTATTTTTTTGTTTCATATTGTTTCTGTGCGAAAAATAATTATATTATATAATTAAAATATTTAACAGACATAATTGACAGACATATAATAATATTTTCCATCTTATTTTACCTTTTGCTAATGCAACATTATGTAAAATGTTTCAGTCATTTATTTTCATAAATAGTTTCTCTTGATCTTTAGGATAAAAATGGAAATGTATATAAAAAATAACAGATTTTAATGAATTATTGTTAGGTATTTATTATCAGATATCATCACTGATTCTGCTAAAAAAAAATCTGTAGGAAAAAAACATAAAAATGAGTGCTGGGCAAAGATTAATAACGATTAATCGCATCCAAAATAAAATATATATATAACATTTATATATATTTAATATGTATATGTGATGCACACACATACATCGAAATAAAACTACACAAAAAATTTTTATTATATATTTCTACAAATTCATATATAACTTGTATCATATACACAAACTTTTGTGTGTATTTGTCTATACATAATACGTTTACACAGTACACACATTTCAATTATGTCAAACTAACTTTTACTTTGGATTAATCGTGATTAATTTTTGCCCAGCACTCCTTTTTTATTAGACATTTTAACTTTAATTTGAGTATTTTATTAAAGAGCAAAAGACTGAACAAATATCTCTTAATGTTACTTCCTTAACATTTTTCAAGAGAAAGTTGACAGAATGTTGTTTGCCAATATTCTGGGAACGTCCTTTGTTAGCTGGGATAAAAAGACAGCTTTATACAGCATAATGTGACAAAAAAGAGGGATTGTTTGGATCAGGATCTTATAAATGGAGTAATTCTTGAAATGCACCTTCAGGTATGGATCACCGAGAGAAGAAATATAAGGCTCACCGTCAGTTTGGAGATCGTCGCGGAGGAGTGATCAGCGCTCGAACGTATTTCTATGCAGATGAAGCCAAGTGTGACCATCACATGGAGACCTTCATAAACTGCATCAAAGCCTCGGGTGAGCAGACTCTCATTTCTAGCTGCTTAATATCAGGAAATTGCTTCTGGCTTAAAGGTGCAGTATGTAAGTTTGACACCCAGTGGTTGAACTGGGTATTGCACTCCTAGATCAAAATAAACACACGCGTGGGATGCCAGATTGAGTACAGGAGCGAGTGATTTAAACCGTGTTCTAAATAAAATCAACGACACGCGATAGAAGGAATTATGTTCCATATTAAAAGGAGTTTTAGTTCTAACCAACACCTCGAATTGAGATATTAGAAACGGTTTCATTTTCTCACAGCTCAACATGTGAAACCTATGACAGTGCACCTCAGGTAAGCCTCGTGTGTTTTATTCAGTGCTAAATGCTAACAATGTGAGTTTGAATGGATTCTAAACCTTACCGTTTCGTGAGTGAGTGCTTATTCTGTGCTTCTGAAAGGCTGTATTTACATTTTTGTCGTGTTTCGTCTGGTGCAAAGAGTCAAACTGCTGTTTGCGTGTTGTTAGGACACGAGATTACAATGTAACCTGCTCACCTAATGTTTACGTTCGTAATATTTATATCATTTGCTAATTAATAACCTCATGTGGAACTGAATCTGTCTCATTTCGACGTCTGATACTGTCCATTTCGGTCACGGGCGCATGCTTTCAGAGTCTTTCTGAATGAATGAATGAAATACTCTGTTTTCCAACAAGGCAACTCGGAGTGCTGAATTATAATTGGCTAAACTGGCCTTCTGCAGGTTAACTTTACCTAAACAAAGACAGCATTCCGGCATGGAAAAACCATTTTCAAAGCAGAATATCTGACTTCAGCATTGTTTTTCAGTTAAACAAGTATGTTCACTTGGGATGTTTCTTAAATATCTGCAAACATATTATGGTATTTTTATGCTTTAGAAGAATCAAAAACTTACATACAGCACCTTTAAGTTCTGTTTGGGCATTATGTTTTAACATAAATCAGCCTCAGTTGAGAGCTGTGGGATATTTATCATGTAAAATATCAATAAACAGTAACCTGAACCCCTGTGAACTAAACCAGGACCCCCCCCAACACATAACAACCTCAAAACATTATAAAATTCTGAGTGTGCCTCACGCAAGTGAGTGGGCTTCACAAACTACCTGTAGTAAACACACTCTTTTATATTGACATTTCAACCAACAGTTGCAGTAGTTTTGCACATTTGTACAAGACACTTTCTTACAACCATTCTGTATCTCTAAAAAAAACATTGTGCATTTATGAAGTGAGCTTTACACAGGTGAGTGCGCTTGACAAACCACCTGTAGAAACACTCTTCTCTCTATATAATAAACAAACACTCCCACTCCTTACTCTAGCACTTAATTCTCTGAGCACTAACTTTCCTCTGTGAAGTTAGCACTTCTTGTGTGTATTGCCTCTTCTTGATGAATCGCTGAATGCCTCCTTAATTGTAAATCACTTCAGACAAAACCTCTGCTAAATGACTAAATATAATGCAATCATATTTCTTGTCTTCATGTGTGCGAACTGATATTAAAAATGTCATTTACTTAGCAGAAAAAAAACAAAAATGCAACTCTTGACTGTGTGACGAAGCTTAGAATTAATCTATAATTTGAGACAGCACAAAAATATCCCTGTATGGATATGTTTTGTATCATTCTGCACATCATTTCTGCATCTTAGAGTCGTCACTGCGGTGTTTTAATACTGAATTAATCTGATTATAAACAAATTACATGAGTCAATGATTTGGGTGTGATTTAAAAACCAAAAAAATTCACAAAAGCTGCAAGGATGTTATATTTTAGACAATAAAACATGAATTAAGACTAAATTGTACTATATATATATATATATATATATATATATATATATATATATATATATATATTAATAAAAAAACAGAATATTTTTTTGCAAAATATTGATAGTATTAGCAAAATATTGATAGATATTGACAGCAAAGCAATGAGGCCGGTGGCATTAGAGATTAAACGACTGTCACCTGTGTGCGCCACCTGTTTCGAGTCTCAAGTAGAAGCTCTGAAAACATAAAAAGAGAGGAGAGACAGCAGTAGAAGACGAGAGAGGACCAGGCCTGGACACTTTTGGCTCTATTTTAACTATCTAAGCGCAAAGTCTAAATGATTGCGAATGGCGCAAAAGCACTAAGAGCGTGTCTGAATCCACTTTTGCTATTTTAAGGACAGTAAAAACGATCTGTGCACTGGCTCATGGTCTAAAAGTGTTGTTTTTATTCTCATAGGTACAGTTGATGTCAGAATTATTAGCCCCCCTGAATTATTAGCCCCCCTGTTTATTTTTTCCCCAATTTCTGTTTAACGGAGGGATTTTTTCAGCACATTTCTAAACACAATAGTTTTAATAACTCATTTCAAGTAACTGATTTATTTAATCTTTTTCATGATGACAGTTAATAATATTTTACTAGATATTTTTCAAGACACTTTTATACAGCTTAAAGTGACATTTAAAGGCTTAATTAGGTTAATTAGGTTAACTAGGCAGGTTAGGGGAATTAGGCAAGTTATTGTTTAATGATGGTTTGTTCTGTAGACTTTCGTTTGTTTTATGTTTGTTTAATTAATAAAATTTTTTAGAGTTTGTTGGTTCTTCGCCATCTCCTTTTCCGATGGCCAGGGAGCCTTCAACTTTATTACATTGGGCTAACGTCAGATTGCATTGACCCAATTTAGAATGTAGAATCGGCATCAGCTGAAGAGAGCGCTCTGATTGGTTATTAAGCAACGAATCAGAGTGCGAGTGTGACGAAGTGAAGTGATGTAGCAAGTAAACAATTCAGGTCAAGAAGGAACACAAGGAGGCTAGCTGTAATTTCACTACATTTACTAACAATTACTTCTTTCTGCTAACAAGAAAGTTTTAACTTGGATGTTTTTATAGTATAAAGACCTCTTATACATCAACATTTCATTAGCTGTTGTTTGGGGGCTGGACAGAGTTGTTATATCATGTAGTGTGTGAGCCCTCTTGTGGATCATTTACATAGTGTTGCGTACTGTGAACACCACATCAATTTAATAGCGTGAACTAGGCTTAATGCTGTATTTTTGTTCATGTGTGTGTGTTTTTTTTCAGCTGGAAGTTCTGTGGATGGATTCTCTGCCATTAAGATGACTGCTCTCGGGCGGCCACAGTTCCTGGTAACTCTATCTCCCTCACTTCAGGTCAAGTTTCTTCTCCAGGTTCAGGATCAGTGTGATTGATTTTGATTGTTTTTTCCCCTGAAGCTGCAGTTTTCTGAGGTGTTGGTGAAATGGAGGAGGTTTTTCACTCTGCTGGCGGCTCATCAGGGCAAAGATGGGATGGCCGTTCTGGAGCAGAAGCTGGAGCTCCAACAACTACAGGTTTCAGAAATACACTCATCGTCTCACTTTATGATGAATATCAGGCTGGATTATTGAGTTTGAGTTGTTGGTAATTTAGCGTGGTTAATTCATTTGAGTTCATTCACAAATTTGCAGACTGCACTGGAATGTGTTTATATTCTGTAATAGGACTTTTTAAAAAGTTAAATAATATTGTTTAGTAGGAAATAATATCAGGTTGGATTTTGACTTTAATTTTAATGTTGGGAAAAAAAAACACTAGAGATTTTTATTTACTTTTCTTGACTTTTTTACTGTAAACCCCTGTAAGTAATCCCTATAATCTGTCTGATTTCATATTTGATTACATAATTGAATTCTTACGTTTTATTAAAATAATTATTCAGTAAATGCATTAGGAGACATACATTTTAAAATATAATGAGTAAAAAATTGTTATTTTATATTGTATTGTAATGTATTTGTTTTAGGGCCCTATTTTAATGATCTAGGCGAAAAGTCCAAAGCGCAGGGCGCAAAAGCATTAAGGGCGTCAGAATCCACTTTTCCTATTTTAAGGACGAAAAAATCTGCTTTGCGCTGCGGCGCATGGTCTAACAGGGTTGAGCTTATTCTCTTAATGAGTTATGGGTGTGTTTTGAGAATAAACCAATCTGAGTTTCATCTCCCATTCCCTTTAAGAGTCAGTTGCATAGCGCATTTGCTATTTACATGGCGAACTTTGTAAGTGGAATAACTGAGCACTTCACAAGCAAGAAAACTGTTAAACAGACTATCTGCAGTGTGAGAATGAGAGAATGAGCCTCCTCATTCTTTACTTTCACTTTCACTCTCTTCCGTGGATAAGGAAAGGTGTTGTACGCACAGACATCCATTAGCCTACAAAATTATTTTAGTTTTCGTTAAGTGCAAAGATTTGTTTCAAAACTATTTCTAAATTCAGTTCTAATTTCCAGCAAATAATAAATGAACAGTAATAACGAAGTGTGGTCAAAAAACTGAGTTATATCCAAATACACATGCTATGACTCATATGGTCCAAAACCTGACAGGTGGGCAAACCTAAAGGCCGTGCACACCGGGACATTTTTTGCTCACGTTTCCCATTGACGTTTAACGCCTCGTGACTAAATAAAGGGCGCCAATGTGATTGTGCACACCATGGCGCAAAACGGCAGGAGCAAAAGCGTCATTTTTAAAAAAAATGCCTCCTGCTCGTTTTTTTGTTTTGACGTGGCGTGTCAAAACCTTCTCCACCAATCAGATTGGCACTTTTGATCACGTGCACGGAGCTGCTGAAGTTACAGTAAACAGCACTTGGAGGCGCTCAAGCGCAAAACTGTCAATGAATGCCAGCGCACACTGAAGAAGATCCCCAGAGGCGAAATTAAAGTTGAGCTGCTTATTGCACTGGTGAACAATAATCATTTCTTCATCGCGAGAGCTAGAGCTGCTACCTGAACCATCCATAACAACAAGCGTGTCAACTTTGTCTTCTTCTGTGTTACAAGCGGGTGTCAGAAGCTTAAAGTTGTGTAGCGCCATCTAACGTCAAGGAGTGATTTTGCATAATTTTCTGCTAGACGCCTGTGAAAATCGCTTGGGTTTGAATCCGGAAAAACGTCTTGAAAAACGCTGACGATAAACGCAAACGAAAAGCGTCCCGGTGTGTACGAGCCTTAAAGGGCCACGAAACCCCCTGTCTCAGCAGGGTGTTTTCACACCTCTGTTTTGAAAAAAGTCAGGAAAGTTGGGCGTGTCCAGCTCTGGGAGTGTGGGAGTGTCGGGGGAGGGAAAGAGGGTAAGATATGCATAGAAGGGAGTTTCCATTTGGGCGCGCGCTTAGTTTCACAGGCAAAACAAATAGAGAGAGGCTGATTTGATACGCATGGCGAATGAGAGAAAAAAAATCCTTCGCATTTCTCTGTAACTTATGTACTCAGTAGGTAGCGTCAGAAAGCCGTGTGTGTATAGACTATCCTGTCACAAAATGCGGCGAAAATCCTGCACGACGGGAATAGTTTGTGTTTATATGTTTACACTCAGAGAGCAGCATTTACAGCAGATCTTTCAGTCTATAATATTGTACTGTAATATTGCTGTGATATTAACATACTGTAAACTTAGTAACTAAATCATTTTGACTGAGGTATGTCTTTAAAAACTGAAAGAGCACTAGCTGAAGATACGACAAACTTTGTAATCTGGGTTAAACAAAGAGCACTGATCGCACACACTTACCTAATCTGTAGCGACAGGACAAAAAGGAGACGAGCGGCAAATCCGGATTTCACCATTTCCAGATGCGAAAAGCTCTCGGGTAAAAAATGTTCCTTACAAACGCATTTCTGTCGCGTGTCGCGTGCACTGTAATCCACACGTGAGTCCAGCAGCTCTCTCATAGAGGGAAAATGAAAACAAAACCTTCGTTGCAGCACAATAATAAACGCAAAACCGATGACTCTTGTCTCCAAATTCTTGTTCTTTCACTTGTTTTGGCAACACAACGTCGCGTCTCTCTTCCGTCTGTACGGTGTAAACAGGTAAACAGTCTCCGGAGCTATCATGCATATTAATGAAGTTTCGCGTCATACACAATAGAGCGCGCTGATTGGTTTGAAGCACGTCTTTGTCATGAATTAATGCCGCACACCCACATACGTCAGAATGTCCTCTAAAAGACAGACAGCCACTCTCCACTCTGGATTTACACCTAAGTATCTCATGGCCGTGACGTAGCTTCAAAAATTCGTTTCAAACCGGAAGAACGAATTTGCTCAAAATAACGCAAAAACAACCAATTTTCACTTTTTAGTGCAATTTATGTGTCCTAATAGTGTTTATAGCAGCGTGGGACACATATATGACTGTCAACAGCTCAAAAAATGTGTTTTGGTGTTTCGTGACCCTTTAAGGCTGTTTTTATATATATAATATATATATATTGCATATAATAAATAATACTACTACTTATAATAACATTATGCAAAAGCAAATTGTTATGAATAAACAGAAAAAGCCCCCCGAGATGAAGAAGGCATAAAAGCAGTGGTTTTTATATTTATGTAGAAAGTAATACTTTTTGTAATATTTTATTCCTTTAATCCTTTTTTATTTGTAAAGATATTTGCGTATTGCTCTACATCTTGTGTGTATTAAGCAATGTTTAAGCGAGGCGCACATCTAGCGTGCTCTGCTCTGGACTTTAGACCTCCTCTTAACTGGTCTATTGCTCAGTCTATTTTAGTTCCTTAAAATAGCAACGCGTCAGCAATGCGCCTTAACACACCTCCTATTTTAGACCAGAAAGCCTATGAGCGCAAATGCATTTGCTATTTAAACAGCGTGGTGAAAAATGTCAAAACGACATCTGCGTCAAGCTGAAACTAGCAAATAACATTTGCGTCGCGCCACATTGCACCAGGTGTATGATAGGACCCTTAGTCTTACTGAGCAGAAAAGACTACTCTTCATTTATTAATTTTCCTTCTGCTTAGTCCCTTATTTATCAGGGGTCGCCACAGCGGACTGAACCTTTAACTATTCCAGCATATGTTTTACGCAGTGGATGCCCTTCCAGCCGCAACCCAGTACTGGGAAACACCCATACACTTTCACATTCACACTCATACACTACAGCCAATTTAGCATATTCAGTTCACCTATAGCACATGTCTTTGGACTGTGGGGGAAACCGGAGCACCCGGAGGAAACCCACACGAACACGGAGAGAACATGCAAACTCCACACAGAAATGCCAACTGACCCAGCCGGGGCTCAAAGCAGCAACCTTCTTGCTGTGAGGCGATTGTACTACCCACTGCACCACCTTGCTGCCCTTAATGCAATAGTTTTACAATAATAAAAAAACATTTAAGATTTAAAACGTTTATTGTCATATGCACAGTAAGGGAGCAGGTTCCCTGTACAATGAAAATCTTAATGTGCTGAATGCCAAGGAAGGTTTAAGGTGTAAAAAATATATATAATTTAACCAAATAGGCAATTGAAGAGCATGCAAAAAAAAAAGCGGCAATAAAACTATAAAGAAGTCATTAAAGTGGTGGCGCAGTAGGCAGTGCTGTCTCACAGCAAGAAGGTCGCTGGTTCGAGCCTCGGCTGGGTCAGTTGGCGTTTCTGTGTGGAGTTTGCATGTTCTCCCTGCGTTCGCGTTTCCTCCGGGTGATCCAGTTTCCCCCACAGTCCAAAGACATGCAGTACAGGTGAATTGGGTAAGCTAAATTGTCCGTTGTGTATGAGTGTGAATGAGTGTGTGTGGAAGTTTCCCAGAGATGGGTTGCGGCTGGAAGGGCATCCGCTGCGTAAAAACATGCTGGATAAGTTGGCGGTTCATTCCGCTGTGGTGACCCCGGATTAATAAAGAGACTAAGCCGAAAAGGAAACGAATGAATAAGTGATTAAAGTAATCCTGTATACATCAATTCACATATCTGTCTCTGTCTTTTTTTTACAGGACAGTTTGATCAAACTGGGTGTTGGCGCTAAATCAGACATTGAGAACTGGTTTACAGGAGAGGAACTGGGCTCATCAGGGTAAAACTCCCTTTAAACTCTTACTTAAATAAATAGACATGTACCATGAAGCAAACTGGAGCTGTGTGTGTGTGAGTGTGTGTGTGTGTTTTTGATCAACTCTGTGTTTTGCTCTTGCAGAACCATTGACCTGCTGGACTGGAACAGCCTGATCAACGACAGAACCAAGATCTCCAACCTGCTGGTGGTGCCCAACATGGAGGTAACACACACACACACACTTAAACACACGCATACAGATATACACTCGTGCACACACACACACACACACAGACAGATATACAGATATACACTTGCGGACACAGATATAAACTTGCGTACATACACGTAGACACACTCAGATGTACACTCGCTCACACACACACAGAGATACCCCTGACCCACACACAAAGACACACACAATCACACACCACACATACAGATGCACATACACTACAAACAAACTATTCAGACACACACATACACTAATACACACACACACTACACAGACAATAACATTATTACAACCAGGACAACACACATGTACATAGCAAATATAGAAGCACAACTATACTAATATACAAACACACACACAGACATTACCATGAATACCAGGACAACAGACACACAGAGATACACACACAACACATACACTAACATACAAACACACACACAAATACTGACGTATGTAGTGTTCATAGTAGTTGACACTATCATACAAACACACTCACTCACTCAGCTCATATGTTCTGTTTGTGTTGTGATAGAGTGGCCATCTGGAGCCTCTGCTGAGTAAATTCACTGATGAAGAGGAGAAGCAGATGAAGAGGATGCTGCAGAGGATGGACGTCCTGGCCAAGGTATGATCAGAAAAACCCGTCTGAAAGTACAGTCAAACTTTAGAGATTATTTAGAGATTATTTAATTGTGACCAGACCATAAAGACGCTCCAGAAGATCAAGCCTTTATATACGTTCTATTACTTTTCTATTATATACATACAGTAGTTGACATATAAAGTGCAGTGTTTCCTCTAGGATTTTTTCCAGCTGTGGCGGCAGGCCTTGGATCTACCAACTACTTTTGGCGTTATTTCATTGACAAATGTGACGTAGTCCGAGATCGGATTTGTGTAATACGAGCATGCAGATCTATTTGATTGCGCTAGGATTTCCCCTGTTCGTGCACAAAACTTCTTGCACGCCCTCAAATATACGCTGCTCAAGTGCAATTTAGCGCATTTACGTAGTGAATTTGTCTCCAACCTTTATTAGATTTGCAAGGAATATTTATGAACGTCTCCAATAGACCTACAGAGCGGCATTAATGCGTCCTGAGGTAAAGTAAAACGGCTATAAACTCCAGCAAGATAAAGTCTATGTTTGTTGTATGCAGAGCCATAGACCTTTATCTATAAATAAAGTATAATTATGGAAACTGTTCATCCTAACTGAAAGCTATACGCCATGTTTGCTGGCCTCACGCATCACACAACTGTCAGTCAGTCAGTCAATCAGCATGTCACCTTAAAGGGTTAAACAAATAACGCACAGCACTTACTACGATTACAGAAAAGCTTGTTATAATTCACTTACCTTTTAATACATTTTGGTGCGATTATAACCCGCTATTTTAAAAAAACGACAATGTTTTGAATGAGAAGCTGTTATGTTGCCGTGGCGGGATGAATTTTGGCGTGGCGCCCCGCCATGGTAGAATGAATGTTGCGGAAAGTGGGTCAAAAGCTTTCATCAAAGTTGTTCTAAAACTATTGAACAACCCCCATTCTTAGGACAATTTTGACTACAACTATATTAGTCATTTATTCATTTTCCTTTGGCTTAGTCCCTTTATTCATCAGGGGTCGCCACAGCGGAATGAACTACCAACTTATCCAGCACATGTTTTACACAGCAGATGCCCTTCCAGCTGCAACCCAGTACTGAGAAACACCCATACACACTCATTTAGACACATACACTATGGCCAAATTAGTTTATTCAATTCCCCTATAGCTCATGTGTTTGGACTATGGGGAAAACCGGAGCACCCGGAGGAAACCCATACCAACACGGGGAGAACATGCAAAATCCACACAGAAATGCCAACTGACACAGCCTGGACTCGAAGCAGTGACCTTCTTGCTGTGAGGCGAGAGTGCAAACCACTGATCATGTCGCCCATACTAAATGCCAAATAACAAATAAAAAACTATATGTAATAGTATAAAATAAAAAAAAAAAAAACCTTATATATATATATATAAGCACACATATATACCCAGAATATACTGTAAATGTACATATAATATATAAATATATATGTAAAATTAAAAGATAATTATGTATAATTTAGAATTAGAAAATATAATTTTTCAGATTTCTGTAGATGCTGTCAGGTAAATGACCTCAGATACACTGGACTGTTTGATTATGATTGTGAGGACATTGCAAAAGATCTCAAATTTACATAAATGTTGGGACAGAAATCAGGCAGCAGTGTGTGTCTGATGTTTGACGTGTGTTTGACCCTGATCAGCCATTAACCAAACACATTTCTGACTTCATTTCACAGTTTGACGCCAAAACGTCTCATTTTCCCCCTCGTTTGTGTTTGCTCATCAGTGCTTGAGCAAGGAGACATCAGTAGATAAACTACTGGTGGAAAATTAAAGTATCACTCAGTGTATTTTAACCTTGACTGCACTGGTTAGACAACACAAGAAAGTAGTGAGTGATAAAAAAAAAAACTAACCAAAAAAACCTCATTAACTTCTCAGTCTGTTCTTAACATTTAACAACATTATCAACATCACAAGACTGGCTTCTTATCTTGTGTGAGATAATAAACACACAGCACACATGCTGATGCACATAAAGAGAGACATGATGTACACAATAATACGTCAGACCCAAGGAGAAGCTACAATAAACATGCACTGTTTCAGTCTTTATCTGTATAAAGAGTTTTGCAGAGTCTTGCAGATAAAGGAGTTGTACATTTTAAGCTACATTTTTTTTGAATGCAAGTGTTTTTATCTCTGCATAATGCTGAGGGCTTTTATCTGAACTCTTTCAGGCTGTGAATTCTGTAAAACTCTGAAACCATTCAAGAAAATTACTTCATTACATTAGCAATTTTGCACAACAATTATAATTGTAAATATATATACAGGGAGTGCGGAATTATTAGGCAAGTTGTATTTTTGAGGATTAATTTTATTATTGAACAACACCCATGTTCTCAATGAACCCAAAAAACTCATTAATATCAAAGCTGAATATTTTTGGAAGTAGTTTTTAGTTTGTTTTTAGTTTGAGCTATTTTAGGAGGATATCTGTGTGTGCAGGTGACTATTACTGTGCAGAATTATTAGGCAACTTAACAAAAAACAAATATATACCCATTTCAATGATTTATTTTCACCAGTGAAACCAATATAACATCTCAACATTCACAAATATACATTTCTGACATTCAAAAACAAATCAGTGACCAATATAGCCACCTTTCTTTGCAAGGACGCTCAAAAGCCTTCCATCCATGGATTCTGTCAGTGTTTTGATCTGTTCACCATCAACATTGCGTGCAGCAGCAACCACAGCCTCCCAGACACTGTTCAGAGAGGTGTACTGTTTTCTCTCCTTGTAAATCTCACATTTGATGATGGACCACAGGTTCTCTATGGGGTTCCGATCAGGTGAACAAGGAGGCCATGTCATTAGTTTTTCTTCTTTTAGACCCTTTCTTGCCAGCCACGCTGTGTAGTACTTGGACGCGTGTGATGGAGCATTGTCCTGCATGAAAATCATGTTGTTCTTGAAGGATGCAGACTTCTTCCTGTACCACTGCTTGAAGGTGTCTTCCAGAAACTGGCAGTAGGACTAAGAGTTGAGATTGACTCCATCCTCAACCCGAAAAGGCCCCACAAGCTCATCTTTGATGATACCAGCCCAAACCAGTAGTCCACCTCCACCTTGCTGGCGTCTGAGTCGGACTGGAGCTCTCTGCCCTTTACCGATCCAGCCACGGGCCCATCAAGACTCACTCTCATTTCATCAGTCCATAAAACCTTAGAAAAATCAGTCTTGAGATATTTCTTGGCCCAGTCTTGACGTTTCAGCTTGTGTGTCTTGTTCAGTGGTGGTCGTTTTTCAGCCTTTCTTACCTTGGCCATGTCTCTGAGTATTGCACACCTTGTGCTTTTGGGCACTCCAGTGATGTTGCTGCTCTGAAATATGGCAAAACTGGTGGCAAGTGGCATCTTGGCAGCTGCACGCTTGACTTTTCTCAGTTCATGGGCAGTTATTTTGCGCCTTGGTTTTTCCACACGCTTCTTGTGACCCTGTTGACAATTTAGAATGAAACGCTTGATTGTTCGATGATCACGCTTCAGAAGCTTGCCAATTTTAAGAGTGCTGCATCCCTCTGCAAGATATCTCACTATTTTTGACTTTTCGGAGGCTGTCAAGTCCTTCTTTTGACCCATTTTGCCAAAGGAAAGGAAGTTGCCTAATAATTATGCACACCTAAAATAGGGTGTTGATGTCATTACACCACACACCTTCTCATTACAGAGATGCACATCACCTAATATGATTAATTGGTAGTAGGCTTTCGAGCCTATACAGCTTGGAGTAAGACAACATGCATGAAGAGGATGATGTGGTCAAAATACTCATTTGCCTAATAATTCTGCACTCCCTGTATATATATATATATATATATATATATAGGGCTGGTCAATATTGCAAAAAAAATTATCATGATTTCATTCAGTATCGATAATTATTGAATATTTTTTACAAATCTATTTAGGTATATTAGGATTTTTTAACCACTAGATTTTAATTTACCAATATTACTAAGGCAAATAGTTTTAATAGTCACAAACAAAAATATTTAAACAAAATATCTGATCTCTTTATAGTAAAATAAACATAAGTGTTAAATGCTGAACAATCAGAGCCAACTTTAAGGTGTGAATAATAATGATACAGTAACCCTTAAACTCTGTAAACAAAAGAAATTATGATAATCAAATCTGAGTTTTTAAGTAACTAACCACTATTTATCAAATACATACTGCAACATTACAAATTGTGAAGTTAAATGACTATATTACCCACTATGCTAAAAATCTTTCAGATGGGAAGCTTGTGCCTGGGATGCATAAGAAAAGAAACCAAAAAGCCACTCTGGAGACATCATAACATCCTTTTTCATTCACAATCTTCTCACTGCTGTTATACGGCACTCATTTTCGCATGTGTTGTTATTCTGACTTGAAGTGTAAAGCACGAGCGCATGGTTTCCTTCACCATTTTCAATGCGTTTTGCGCTTGCGCTCCCCTGCCGTCTTTCTGTAACTAGGCGACCATCAAGCGTTTTTTTCAGAGGGTGACAAACAGACAAACCATTGCTGCAGCACAGATACAAGTTTATGGAGAAAAGTAAAAAGCGCTGGAGTGTTTGGGTGCTCTGTGTTTGTCTGAAGTAATTAGTCTGCTGTTATTACTGAAATGTGTATATTCCATACAAAGTGTGAAGTGTGAATCGCGGTGCGCTTGCAGGATTCGGAAAAGTTCAGATGTTTTTGAACTAGTCACGTGTGCACTGCTTGCACACCATGTGCATGTCACTCCCATATGTAAAGTCGCGAGCCTCCATTGGAAATTAGCAGCTTAGCAGCCACACTTTAATAAAACTATTGCGCTTCATACCGAACTTTTATTATCGTTATTGACAATGATGTTCAGTTAATAAATACCGATATTTATTGAATTTATTGCCCTATATTTATATATACTATTTTATATTACATACGTTATCATTAGTATTTTTTTTATTATATTTTTTACAGACAAAGAAAAACAAAGAACAGACAGACAAACCCATCATATAACAATAATCTGTGCAAAATGTAAAATAAAGCTAAAACGAGAGAATATGGCGACATACAAGACATGTATGACCTACAAAAAGACACCGCAATGGATGCAAAGTGAGAAAATAAACGTACAAATCTTCAGAAATTCATACATTTATTCATTTTACTTCGGCTTAGTCCCTCATTTATCAGGGGTCGCCACAGCGGAATGAACCGCCAACTAGCTCTAACTAACCGGCAGCTAGCTCTCTGCAACTCTCACATGGTCACCCACTGAAAGCTAAGCAGGGCTGCGCTGGTCAGTACCTGGATGGGAGACCACATGGGAAAGCTGTCGGTAGTGGTGTTAGTGAGACCAGCAGGGGGCGCCCAACCTGTGGTCTCTGTGGGTCCTAATACCCCAGTATAGTAATGTGGACTCTATACTGCTCACCGAGCGCCGTCTTTCGGATGAGACGTTAAACCGAGGTCTCGACTCTCTGTGGTCATTAAAAATCCCAGGATGTCCTTCAAAAAAAGAGTAGGGGTTTAACCCCGTCATTCTGGCCGAATCTGCCCTCTAGCCTCTGTCCATCATGGCCTCCTATCCATTTCCAATAGGCTTCATCACTCTGTCTCCTCTCCACCAATCAGCTGGTGTGCGGTCTGGCGCAATATGGCTGCCGTCACGTCATCCAGGTGGATGCTGCACACTGGTGGTGGATGAGGAGATCCCCCCCCCCCAAAAAAATGGTTGCGTATTTAGAAAAGCGCTATTTAAATGTAAGGAATTATTATTATAATATTATTATTATTAACTATTCCAGCATATGTTTTACACAGAGGATGTCCTTCCAGCCGCAACCCAGTACTGGGAAATACCCATACACACTCATTCACACACACTACAGCCAATTTAGTTTATTCAATTCACCTATAGCGCATGTGTTTGGACTGTGGGGAAACAGTCCGGAGCACCCGGAGGAAACCCACACGAACACGGGGAGAACATGCAAACTCCACACAGAAATGACACCTGACCCAGCCTAGTCTCGAGCCAGCGAACTTCTTGCTGTGATAAGACCGTGCTAACCTCTGAGCCACCATGCCACCCATTGTGGTTTTATTTACTATTAAATGTTTTTCCCTATAATTCCTGTTGTTTCTTCAGCTGTTTTAGATTCAGCTCAGTTATTGTTTGTGACAGTGGTGTTGTGCTGGAAATAAAAGTCTCCTGCAGGCTGATGTTATATAACCCTGTTTATTCAAGTGCACTGTTACAGCTGAAAGGCGTTTTATGTGTGTTTCAGCATGCTGTGGAGAACGGTGTACGGCTGATGGTGGATGCAGAACAGACGTATTTCCAGCCGGCCATCAGCAGACTCACACTGGAGATGCAGAGGATCTTCAACAGAGAGAAACCACACATCTTCAACACCTACCAGTGCTACCTGAGAGTGAGTCTACACACAGACACACACTTGTACAGCTATCCTCATGGGGACTCTCCATAGACGTAATTTTATACTGCACAGACTGTATAATCTGTCCTCTTCTCCCAACCCTACCCCTAAACCAACCCTTAAAATACTTTATTCTGTATGATTTATGAGCTGTTTTCCTCATGGGGACCAAAACAATTTCTCCATAAGGTCAAAAATGACTGGTATTGCTACAGTTGTCAGGTCCCCATACTGTATAAATTCAATACAAGATACACACACGCACACACACACCCTCCAAACCTGCCAGCGCCACACCTACATTCTCATCATGATGCCAAATAATGGATAATTAAAGGATTAGTGCACCCAAAAATACCATTCTGCTAATATTTACACACCATTATGATATTTCGGTCTCAGAAATAACATTCAGGATGCTTCAAAACCATGCGTCTCACTCATGCATCATATTCCCAATCCTTCCAGTATTTAAGATTGAGTTTCTTTTATTAAACACCTATTAAAATTAACGTTCATCCTAATATTAGTTATTATTAGATTAAAATTTTTTTCAGGTGTTATCAGAAGCTGGAGATATATTATACCCTGACACTATTTTGGTGTCAGTAGTGATGATATAGAGCTGAAACTCAGGATACACTGCTCAAAAATGACATTAGTTTCAGTTACCAAACTATTTTAGAGTCTTAGTTAACTAAAACAACTCTCTCATCAGCCACATCTCTTCTCTGATTGGTGTTTAACTGGTGAGAGAGGGCGGGACCAACCTGTCACATGAGATCCAACCAATAGAAAACCACAAAATTGCCTTAATAATTTTTCTGATTTGAAAAGCATTTCACTCAGAAATACATCACAATAGAAAAAGAAATCTATAGTTTAGAGCCATATTAATGTTATTCAGACTACATTACTATACTAGTATTTCATTCATTCATTTTCTTGTCGGCTTTGTCCCTTGCGGGGTCGCCACAGCGGAATGAACCGCCAACTTATCCAGCACGATTTTTTACGCAGCGGATGCCCTTCCAGCCGCAACCCATCTCTGGGAACTTCCACACACACATTCACACTCATACACTATGGACAATTTTAGCTTACCCAATTCACCTGTACTGCATGTCTTTGGACTGTGGGGGAAACCGGAGCACCCGGAGGAAACCCACCCGAACCCAGGGAGAACATGCAAACTCCACACAGAAACGCCAACTGACCCAGCCCAGCCGAGGTTCGAACCTGCGACCCAGCGACATTCTTGCTGTGAGGCAACAGCACTACCTACTGTGCCACTGGGTTGCCCTATACTAGTATTTAAATCTCCAAAGGTCTCAGTCACATAATGAATCAGCATAATGATGATGCCGTAATGCTGTATATGGCATTCATAAGACCAGCTTTACTATGATTTTATTACACTTTTATTTCACTTTATGGTCCTGTTTTATTTTGTTGATCCACTTTGAACAGTGGTGGAAAGAGTCCTGTAAAATCACTCTCAAGTAAAAGTACCATTACTTGCCAAAAAATGCAGCGCAAGTAGAGTTAAAGTATCTGTTGTAAATATTACTCAAAGTATGAATGAAAAGTAGCTCTTTTAATAGTGAGTATTATCTATATCCTGGAGATTAAAAATGTAGCTTACATCTAGCGCTGAACAATATATGATTTCAGCATTGATATCACAATAGTCACATCACAGGATCTGCAATGTCGGTTTAAGTCCAGTTTCAGTTTTTTCATCCCTTAGGAAATTTGAGTGGAATTACATTTGACTAGGAATCACATCGTGGAGACATTGTGAAGTTTAATCTTAAAGGTGCAGTATGTAAGTTTGACACCCAGTGGTTGAACTAGGTATTGCACGCCTGGTTCAAAACACACGCAAGCGCAGGTTGCCAGATTGATGACACCAACAGGAGCACCCGATTATCGAGCTAAAGGCTGATTTTTCGTGTTCTAAATAAAAAGCAACAGCACCCAATAGAAGGAATATTTTCCATACTAAAAGGAGTTTTGTCCTAATCAACACCTGAAATTTATATATTAGGTACGGCTTCTGTTTCTCACAGGTGAACAACAGGATAAACTGACAATGATCACCTCATGTGCTTTATTCAGTGTTAAATGCTAATATTGTGAGTTTGAATGCCGTTTTACATGACATTTATTGCCATATACTGAAAGCAGCAGTAGAGTTCACCTCAGATCAAATAAAATAAAATAAACAGTTTGAAATTGAACGTAAGAACTGTGACTCAAAACCAACACATATCAGTGATTCAGCATCTACATTTAATAATGTTAAAGAGGTTTAATATGTATTAATTAGATTGTAAACCGTTCCATTTCTTTGGAGTGCAGTAAGTGCACTATTCTGTTCTTCTGAATGGCTGTATTTAAATTTCTGTCGTGTTTCGTCTGGTGCAAACAGCCCAACTGGTGCTTATCACTGCAAATCTCGTCACATAGCATGTTGTTAGGAATGTAACCTGCTCACCTATCGTTTACGTTCACAATATTCATATTATTTGCTAATTAATAAGTGAAGTTTCACAAACTAATTTCGAGAGGAGCACGTGATATAATTGACCGCAGCTGGTCCTCTCATCTACAATCATTAGTTAGCCAATCAGATTATTCCAAACTCACTATAAGTAGCCTAGCAAATATTACTCCTTTATCTTCGTTTTCCGAAGAAACCCCCCATCCACCCCTTCTCCACCTTTCTTTCTTTACCACGGGGAGCTCTCAAGAACTACCTGATCTCGTACTCCCCGTACATGCTCAATTGACCAGGCGGGAGCCCTGGGCTCAATTATCTCCGAGCTCAGGGTTCTCTCCCGGGACAGCATGCCAAACCTGCTAATAGCGTCAAGCAATATCTAAGTGTGAACTCTTGAACCACCTCATGTGGAACTCTGAATCTGCGTCTCATTTCGTAGTCTGCTACTGTCCACCAGAGGTCGCATTTTGGTCACTGACGCATGCTTTGAGAGCCTTTCTGAATGAATGAATGAAACACGCTATTATTCAACAAGGCAACCCGGGGTGCTGAAATATAATTGGCTAAACTGGTATTGGGTGGGTGAAAAGAGCCAAAACAAAGACAGACTTTCCGGCACATAACTCACATTTTCAAGACTTCAGCATTGTTTTTCAGATAAACAAGCATGTTCACTTAGCATGTTTCTTAAATATCTGCAAACATATTATGCTATTTTTATGCTTTAGAAGAATCTGCTTGCTTGCATTGTTTTTAAGGCCTGTGACTGTAAGATTTCAAGTGCATGTAAGCTGTTTGTGTATAAGAAATGATAGCATTTGTAGTTAACAAAGATTAATTGCAATAATTTTTTGGACACAATAAAGGGTCACACTTTATTTTGATGGTCTGTTTGTTGAATTTATGTTACATTTGCATCTACATGCCAACTAATTCTCAATAGATTATAAGTAGACTGTTTGGTTGGGGTTAGAGTTGAGTTAGTGTAAGTTGACATGTATTTGCTAAGTTTCTTATAGTCAGTTAAATGTCTGTTGAAGGAGCAGTATCAACAGATATTAAGCAGACAGTCTACTAATACTCAAATGGACCATCAAAATAAAGTGTTACCCAATAAAGACTATGCCATGTTATTTATGTATATTTGCTTATCCAGTTTCTGTAGCTGAATACAGTAAGATCTGTTTCATTTACACTGAAAAAATGATTCATTGTATTTACAAAAAAAAATTAAGGCAAGTGGTTGCAAACAATTTATATGGGCTGAATTTAGTACAAATTAAATTTAGTAGTGTTCAGCTAGAAAAGCCCTTTAAAGGAAAAATAGCACCGCAAAATTACAAATACGGTACTAAAATGTACTCAAGTTAAAGTATACATTTTAAAAACTGCTTAATGAAGTACTATTCCTGAAAAAGTACTCAATTACAGTAATTTGATTATTTGTTAGCCGTTGCTTTACAACGTTGAATCTCACAACGGGCTCAATAATGTGTGTGTTTTTTTCAGGAGGCGTATGATAATGTGTCTGTGGATGTGGAACTGTCGCGGCGCGAGGGCTGGTATTTTGGCGCTAAGCTGGTCAGAGGAGCGTACATGTGTCAGGAGAGATCCAGAGCGGCGGAGATCGGTTATGAAGACCCCATAAACCCTGACTATGAGGCCACCAACAACATGTACCACAAGTAGGAGGAATAAATTATACCATAATAATATAAGCCAGAGGCGGTATAGTGCTTACATTATATTATCATACTCCAAGGAAAAGCATTAAAAATATAGAGTATTATACATTTTATTTTATTTTATTTTGTTTTATTTTATTTTATTTTGGCACAATTGGCTTCACCTGAGAACGAACTCTTCCCATTTGACAGTCATTTTAATGACACAATGTACCATTTCATTCAGTTTCTCTCTCTTGTCTGAAATGAATACCTTGCTTTCAGTACAAAACATACCTGTTTACCTGCGCCAAGCATGTTTTTGCCCATCATTGTCAATCACTAATGTGCGTCATGCGGTATAAATATTTGCGAACACATTGTGAAGGGAATGTTTTGACTTGTTGCTGCAAACAAAAGCACATATTTTGAGATTAACGTCTTTTATTCCTCAGTTTTTGATCGAGCCCTAGAAGCTTTTATTAAGCATTATCTCTATTTGTAAGGTGTCTGGAGTACATTCTGGAGGAGATCAACCACAACCGGATGGCAAACGTCATGGTGGCGTCTCACAATGAGGGCACGGTCAAATTCACACTGGAGAAGTAAGTGTGGAAAAGGGTTGGATTTATTTATTTATTTATTTTATTGGATTTACAGTGTTAAAATTATTTATTTAATTACATTTTTACTTTATTTTACATAAAAGACTACACCCCCTTAAAGATTTTGCCTTTAAATTAATACTTTCTAAGGCAGGGGTGTCCAAACTCGGTCCTGGAGGGCCGGTGTCCTACATATTTTAGTTCCAACCCCAATTAAACACACCTGAAGCAGCTAATCAAGCTCTTTCTAGGTATACTAGAAACACGCCAGGCAGGTGTGTTGAAGCAAGTTGGAGCTAAACTATTTAGGACACTGGCCCTCCAGGACCGAGTTTGGACACCCCTGTTCTAAGGGATACTATACAATAAGATATTTATCAAAATACATTAGATTACCAAAGCCAAAACTTGAACTAAACTAATATATATATATATATATATATATATATATATATATATATATATATATATATATATATATATATATATATATATTAGAGGTGTGAACCTACACTGGTCTCACGGTTCGGTTCGGTTTTGATTATCATGCCATCGATTCGGTTCAATTCGATATTTCGGTGCATCACGGTGCATTGTCGATGCTTTCCATACACAGTTTTATATTTGGGTGTGGGGGGCTGTCTGTATAAACACACACACACACACACATAGACACACAGCACCAAGCAAGCAACACAGAGCATCACGCCCTCTCTCATACACACACAAGCATAGACAGCACCAAACAAGCAACACACAGCATCGCTCTCTCTCATTAACACACATAAAAACACATACACACACACATGCTTGCTCGCTCGGGAGCGATATTGTTTGACCGCCCGCTCCCACGCTTTATTCGGAAATTTATTACCGTGCCGCAAGAAATCTGGTCTGCAGACCTCTATCCAGAAGTATTGCTGAGTTTACTTTCATTCTCTCAATCGCAGTGAAATAGGGGCTTCTGCTGTAAGTGTCAGTGAAACAGTGTCCAGAAAACACACACGCAGTGAAATTGTCCAGTTTGTGCGTCAAGTAGGAGGAGCGTTGTACACACTTGCGCTCTCCTCCCTCGCCATAGTAAGCTACCGCGACATAGCGCATATGAGATTATTACTGAACCGATACCGAATTGGCCACGTCTGCATCGCGGTGCACCAAAGAAACGATTAATTTTGACACCCCTAATTAATATATATATATATATATATATATATATATATATATATATATATATATATATATATATATATATATATATATATATATATATATATATATATATATATATATATATATATATATATATACATATAAATATATACATATATATAATTTTATTTTACATAAATAAATACACCCCTTAAAGATCTTGCCTTTAAATTGATACTTCTTTAGGATACTATATAATAGTGGTGCAACGGATCACAACTCTAACAATCTGGATCACATTATGGTTTTATAGTCACGGATCGGACCATTTTTCAGATAAGCCAAAAAGGGGGAGGAGACAAATGTAATTTGCTTTCCATTTATTACAAATACAGTACTGCAAGAAACTTTTGGTTTTAACAAACAAAACCTAGAACCTGTAATGTAATTAAAAATTAAATAAAGAAATAATCAGCTGAATTAAAGTAAATTGTAAAATATTCAGTATTGTGAAACATTCACTGTTACTCCTACTGTTGCTAATCATGCTAAATGTAGAAATCTAACAATATAATTTGTACAACTCATATTTATTTCAGTCTCATTTTCAATAAATGATTCCGTTATTCACTCATAAAACTTCATGTTTCATTACTAGATGCATCATTTTTAAAGAATTATTCAGTGGCATATTTTTGATGGCTGGTTGTCGCCACCTATTGATTAAAAATGTAATTGCTGCCTACAACTTTCATTTTTGAGCATCAAGTTAGTTTTTCTTGGTTGCTTTGGTGCATTTCTCGAAACACATTTACTATGATGTGCACAAATGACTAATTGTTTTGAGAAATGCATTAACTGTTGTGCAAATGTAAATAGTGTTGTGAGAAATGCACCAAAGCGACTGAGAAAAACTGTAAATGCATATGATAGTGATTTTAATCTTTACCATAAACATCAGTGGTTTTATCTAAACTATAAACTGTTATCCCAGTACTTCTGTGTTATTTGACTGTTTGTAACTTCATAACTAACTCAAAAAATTAAACACTAAATCTTTTAAGATTAATAAACATATGCAAATCACCTTAATTTATCATTTATTTTGTTTGGGTTTTGAGATCCCGATCTTTTAATGATTAATCATGCAGCTTACACTAAATGCATTAATGCAGGCTAAACAAATAGTGACAGAAAACACCTTTAATAACCTAAAAAACCCACCACATCCTGAATAACCCACCACAACGTCTTCCGTCATCATTATATTTTACAGGAAAGCCTAAATGCTTTCATACATATGATCTGAATGACACGAGAGGCGATCTCTCTGCGATCATTACAAATTTAGGATTAATCTACAAGTAAAAAATTGTTTTAATCCGCGGGTCACATGTGTTCCGAACCGTGATCCGTTACACCTTTCTATATAATAAGGTGTATGTGCATATACATTAGATCAGTACCAATTTTATTATTTTATATAATATTTTTTGTTTTATATTATATTATATAATGTTTATTTTATTTACAATGGGTACATCCCTTACAGATCTTGCCTTTAAATTAATACTCTCTGTAGGATGCTATACAATACAATACAATAAAATATTGGCAGATATACATTAGATTAGTCAGCACAAAAGCCAAAACATGGGTTTGTTTTGCTTAGTACCTAATCTGATTGTGTGTGTGTACACGTGTGTTTTCTGTACAGGATGAACGAGATGAATCTCTCTCCCACTGAGAATAAGGTTTACTTTGGGCAGCTCCTGGGAATGTGTGACCAGATCAGTTTCCCTCTGGGTGAGTGCAGAGAAAATCAACAGATGGTGTTACAGATGCTCACAATCTGACTCTTCGCTGGCTCTTAAAATTCCTAAAGTTTAAAAAATGTAATGTCTTAAAGAGATACTCATCCTCGCATTGTTTTAAACTCATTTGACTGACTTACTTTCTTCTGTTAAACACAATAGACAGAGGATAACTGAACAATGCTGGAAGAAACAGCTATTGACTTCCATAGTAGGAATAAAAACACTACGGAAGTCCTTCGCTATGTTTCCATCCAACTATTTTTATCTGCATGTTGGAATATTGCATAAAAATCTTTTAAAATAAATTGAAAATGTACATACAAAATGTATGCACACAAGTAGGATACATCAAGTAAAAATGTGCATAAACTATGATAGAAACACATTTACCAAATAAATTTCAGTGTGTGCATCAAAAAAGTCTGCCTTAAAGGTACAGTCTCATCCTGTAATATCACATCTTCAATCAGTATGGAAAAGAATAGCGAAAACATTAGTTTAACCCATTTCTGAGCACAATCTCAAGTATTTGGCTGAATCCCAAACTGTTTATCGGAAAATCTAACTTTCTTTGGAAGGAATGGATAGAGAATGGTATTCTTAAGTTAGGGGATCTTTTTGAAAATGACAATTTAAAATCTTTTAACCAGTTAACCCAACATTTTGGCCTCAACAAAAATCAGTTTTGGAGATATTTACAGATTAGGCATCTAATAAATAATACTTTTAAAGGGCACCTATGGTGAAAAATCTACTTTTCAAGCTGTTTGGACAGACATATGTGTAGGTATAGTGTATAGACCGTCATATTGGGGTGATATAAACACACCCAGTCCTTTTTTTCAATTTAACAACATAAAAACGGTGGACCAATTGGATCGGTTTTGAAACCGACCACAACTTTACATAGGAGTGCTGTCCCCCCACCCACCGAATTGATTGACAGCTGCATATTAACATGTCTCCGTAGTAACGTTTATAATCCTATCAACAAGACAGGACGTGCGCAAAGCAACCAGGAATAAAAGACCTGTTCAGTTTGCTAGGATCATCAATCATCATCAAATGTGATCAAGAGTGAGTTTTACAAGTTTAAAATCTTTTAAAACAGTGCATGTGTGTAATAAATTACAGCGATTTACTTCAGCTTTACTTCATCACCACAGCCGCGTGTCAGAACAATTATACAAGAAGACGCTTCAATCCCGGTTTGTGGACATTAAATCAGGTTTATTTTGTACATTAACGTAACAGATATCCATACAGCAGTGGATATTAACCTGTATCCTGTCACATTTGCGTGCAAAGACAGTGCAAAGCTAAATGCGCACGCTGTATGTGTGTGTGTGTGCGTGAACTTTGTAACGACATTGTGTGTGACTCGTCGTTGCAGCTCCACATCAAATGCATCAAATAATCATTGGTAAAGTTCTTACTGTAGTATTTCTTCTCACAAACGTTACGTGAGATCAGCTTTCTTTATGTCTGTCAGTTGTCTGAGGCAGCCGAGGGCGGAGACTGAGGCACGCTGACAGGCACGTGGACACGATGGGCGGGGAGGACTAGCCTTAAAGGCGCAGTACACAAAAACAGCAAAAAGCTTTTAAGAGCTATCAAATACAAACTAGTGAAAGCTATAATAAATAATCTGATGGGTGTTTTAAGCTGAAACTTTACAGACACATTCTGGGGACACAAAAGTCTTATATTAAATCTGGAAAAAGGGGTAACCTAGGTGCCCTTTAAGACGGGTAGTCAAGCTTTAGAGGAGGATTGCAATTTATCAGTAATTATTAGAGCATATGGCAGAGGGCATGAAGTTTCAGCTTATTATAAGTGGTTAGTGGAAAAGATGGGGTGTAGTTTCTATTCTGCTCTTAAAACTGTTTGGAGTAAAGAGCTAAATTGTACATTTAGCGATGAACATTGGAAAAAAAATTGCCAAAACTGTAAAGTAATGTCAAGGAATTTAGGAGTACGCTTAATACAATTTAAAATTCGGAATAGTTTTTTATTGGACTCCGAGTAGGCTTTTCAGGCTTGGGTTGACGGACTCTGCTGGATATGTGAAAGTGAAGAGGGAGACTTGATGCATGTCCTGTGGTCCTGCTCTAAAATACAGGAATTCTGGGTTATAGTGCATGATTACATTCAAGATGTTTCTGGATGCTGTTTTCCATTTTGTCCTAACATATATGTACTGGGAGACCCGTTCGTGTTGGGATCTGGTGTGAAGATGTCTGAGTGGATTCAAATAAGTATTATGATTGGAAGACAAATCATTATGAGGGGATGGCGTTCAGCAGGTCAACCATCATTTCAAGAATGGGTTACAGAACTGGGGAAGGTGGCAGCATATGAAAAAATTAGATTACATATAGATTACTAGATAAATTGGATGTGTATCAGAGAAGATGGGGAAATTATTTGGCGTTTTTGAAGAATGAATAAGGTCACTGTGGTGAGACGCACCGTAAAAGTGTAATTATCTTATTTGATTTATTTATGCATTATTATTTTTGTATTGATATTGTATTTATGTTATTTTTTATTATTATTTTTACTATTATTATGTTCTGTATGTGTTTTTTTATTTTATTTTATTTTTTTATTGAGTCTTATATTATTTATCTGTATTTACTGGATTTATGATAGCAACATCTAATTACAGCCACTGCCGCTGTTGGGGAGGGGAGGGAAAAGGAGTTAAAAGGAGGTTAAAAATTGTAAACTGATTGTACTGGTAAATTATTGAAGAAAAAAAAAATTGATTCATAAAAAAAAAAAAAGTCATGTGATTTTGTTTTAACGGATCATGTGATGATAAAAATGTGTCTCATGGGACGTCATTAATGGACAAACCAGCATTTTGAGCACATCATAAAACATTTGACATGTTGTTTTGGTCTTTCTACAATCCCTCAGCCAAAGTTTGTCATTACAGTGGTTCAGTATTATTATTATTACCTCCAGAACTGTCTTGAGCATCTAAATAGGGCATCTCACACCTCCAAAATCACTGCACGTTCCCGCAAGATTTTATTATTTTAAGTCTTTGTTCACCCGCTGCCTGCTTAGATGATTTTCTACCCGACCCGACTGTTCCCGCTAAATTTAGATCTGGTTTCCTAAATCTCATGTTAAAATTGGGTACTACCAAAAGAAAGAGATAACAGATAGAACTGTTGGTTGTGCAAGGATTGTAGGCTAAATGTCTGTTTTGTTTGCCCCTTTGTGATGAGACGTGTGCCGCCTTAAACCTGTGGTTCCGGTCTTGTGACTGCTAAAGGGTAAAACTCTGAGGTATTATCATCGCGCAAAGGGTAATTTTTTTCCATTTGCATCTATGATGCATAAAAAAGACTCCCATACACCAGATGTTGCCTGATGTGAGTTTCCTAACAGTGAACTGACTGTTTTCTAATGCAAGCTGAACGCCCTTCAAGGACAGCACATCTTCAGTTTGCTCTTCCATGGTAAAGCCCTCTCTGAGGACTGTTATGGAGATGATGCGTGCTCAGACTGTGCAAATAACAAGCAAGTGCAGAAAGCACTGGTCATGCGTTCAGCATGTGTAACAGTCATGAGCACTGGGTGTACCGGTGCTCAGTAAGAATGAGGAAATCACAGATATGCTGCTCTGAAGTAACGTTGGGACTCTGGAACATTATATGTTAGACCGCCTACTACCTTTCAAATTACACCAGAGTTACCGACTGCTACTGGGTTTTATTCGGAAAGTGCAGACCTTTATCTTCTAATATAACCCCCAGACCTTTTACAGTAGAGCTAATACTAATACTGTATCCCTTTAATTGTAATGCAAGTTGTGAGATCTTCTGTGTACAGGATTTTGGCCCAATAAGTAATGCTTAACAATTTGTCCCAATAAGTAATAAAACAATCTCAAATGTTTTATGCAAGCTTCCAGTTTTTTTTCTGCATATTTGAAAGCAAATACAGTTACTGATATCCAGAGTAGAGTGGACTTGGTGAACTATCCCTTTGAATTTCTTATGTTGAAGTATGTGTGTGTGTATTTGTTTACAGGTCAGGCTGGTTTTCCGGTGTACAAGTATGTGCCATATGGGCCGGTGAATGAAGTGATCCCCTACCTGTCCCGCCGCGCTCAGGAGAACCGCGGATTCATGAAGGGCTCACAAAGAGAACGAAGCCTGCTGTGGAAGGAGATCAAGCGCAGACTCTTCAGCGGACAGATGCTATACACACCTGTGTACTGAAACACACACACATTAACATCAGACTGCTAAACACACCTGTGTACTGAAACACACACACACACACACACACACGAACATCAGACTGCTAAACACAGCTGTGTACTGAAACACACACACACATACAAATGGACATCAGACTGCACTACACAACCCTTTACTAAAACACACACACACACACACACACAAATGAACATCTTTACACATCTGTTTGCTGAAAACACACATACAAATGAGCATCAGTCAGCTTTACAGATCTGTATACTGAAACACACACATGTTGGTATTGGTGGTTTATGAGGACTCTCCATAGGTGTAATGTATTTTATACTGTTAAAAACGCTTATTATATGGCCCTACTCCTAAACCCATCCCTTACAGCAGGGGTGTCCAAACTCAGTCCTGGAGGGCCGGTGTCCTGGAGAGTTTAGCTCCAACCCTAATCAAACACACCTGATCCAGCTAATCCAGCTCTTACTAGATATACTAGAAACTTCCAGTCAAGTGTCTTGAAGCAAGTTGGAGCTAAACTCAGCAGGACACCGGCCCTCCAGGACCGAGTTTGGACACCCCTGCCTTACAGGAAACCTGTGTAAACCACCAAAACCAGTACACATACACACACAAATGAACATCTGTATAACATGGACATGTTTCCCTACCTAGAGCACAAGCATGTGGGAGAAATCAACACAAAATAGACAATTTATAAGTTTCTGCGTTTCGTCAGTGGCTGTAATTGAACTAGAGTTAAAGACAACATGAAATCAAATTCGTATCGTATTTTAGTTCTTACTATGGTGTGACGAGGACAATCCAGTGTGAAATTGTATTGGAAAATATCCACATAAAAGGCAAACGTAAATGTTTATTTCATTTAATATAACCAATTATCTAATGAAAAAAAAGGACTATTGAAATTTATTTAGTTTTACGCACATGGTACCTTTTAAATGCTGAAAATCAAAAACGATACAGATATTTATCTTGTTTTTATTTATTATTATTTATTTAGCCTTTTATGCAATAACACCCAAGCATTTGAAAAAAGCAATAAATAAATATTTATTCTTTTATTTTATTTTACTTTAAAGCAAAACATTTTAAATATATTAATATATGTTTAGTCTAAAGCCTGGTTTATACTTTTGGGTCGAGTGATCGGCGTAACCCACGGCGCCTACTTTGCATGTAGCCCTGCATCTTTCAGGGCGCTCTTTGTGTTGCTCTGCAGTAACACTTTAGAAGCGCTTGCTGACAGTAGGTTTTTATGTTCCTCTGTGTCGAGTTTCTTCGCTCGTGTTTTGTTTTTCTGAACGCTACCTTAATGTACAAGTAGCTAAAACTCGCTCATTTTGAGGCAGGAATCGGCGGACGTGCATCAACTTTAATCATAAGGTAAACACAAAACAGTTTCCATGTGGAGCTCCTTCACGGGACTCCACACTTGTAAACACTCGCTCCAACGGGCTCTCAGCTCCGTCCGCACTCGTCCGCGATACCGACATGTAGGTACATTTTTTGAGAGGAGGCTGCTGTCAACTGACCGACCGATCGACTGACCTACCCTCCTTCTGACTGAACCCAACCAAAAGTGTTTATATATATATATACACACACACAGTTTAAGTCTGAATTATTAATCCATGTTTATTTTTTCCCCCAATTTTTGTTTAATGGAGAGAAAATGTTTTCAACACATTTCTAATAATAATAGTTTTAATAACTCATTTCTAATAACTGATTTCTTTTATCTTTGTCATGATGACAGTACAGAATATTTTACTAGATATTTTCCAAGATACTAGTATTCAGCTTAAAGTGACATTTAAAGGCTTAATTAGGTTAACTAGGCAGGTTAGGGTAATTAGGAAAGTCATTATATAACGATGGTTTGTTCTGTAGACTCGAGAAAAAATATAGCTTAAAGGAGGTAATAATATTGACCTTAAAATGGTTTTTAAAAAATTAAAAACTGCTTTTGTTGTAGCCGGAATTAAATAAATAAAACTTTCTCCAGAAGAAAAAATATTATAGGAAATACTATGAAAATGTCCTTGCTCTGCTAAACATCATTTGGGAAATATAAAAAAAAAAGAAGCAGAAAAAAAAATTCAAAGGGGGCTAATAATTCTGACTTCAACTGTACGTATATTTATATATTATATATATACACTTTTATTGTATATATATTTTGTATAGCTTTTTATGATGAAATGCAGACTTTTAAATGTGTTAATATGATATTTATTAATATCATATAAATGAACAAACTAATATCTTATGAATTAAACATTTTAAATACATATCGTCTTTTTTATATTGAAGTAAAATCAAATGTTGTTCAGTAGTTGATTTAGTTACAGAAGATGACTTTGGATGAGGCATGTTAAGTTATGAACAGATTAGTCACGTCAGATCCAGAGAAAGTCTGAGAAAGTTTTACAGCTGAAAATAAGAAGAGTTTTGCTTTCATGTTGTCTTTAAATCCGCTCTAAATCATTCCACTGTGTCTCACTGGGCCATTTCTTATGTTTGTATTATTATATGACTATATTATATTACTATGCAACTGCTTTTACAGCATTCAGATTATTGAATACTGTCCCAGACACACAAGTGCTGCTGTGTAAAATGACTAATATCAGTTTCCATTTTTAATCAACAAAAATATCTGTATTTATTTCTGATATAGCAATGCAAAAAGATAACACACTGCTGGTTAAAACCTTACTGCATTATATTTTTGCATTTTGTTTATATATATATATATATATAATATAGTATTCTAGTCTGAGCTGATTATTTCTGACGCACATGGATTATTGTCATACTGTCAACAAGAAGTTATTTTTGTACACATTTAATAGTTGATGGTATGATCCTATAGTTGTTTACTTATCTATTAACAGAGAAGTCGAGCACATTTTTCAACCCAGGCTCATTTTGAAAATGTAACTCTACATACATTTCTGGAGAGCGCAAAATACATCCAAGGAGCTACGTTTTTTTTGCAGTTTTTGTTTTCGGATATCCACAAGAGGCCGCTGTGTATGCTTTTTCAGATCTCTCGCGAGTGCCATTCGAGCCTGCTGTTCTCACGTAAATCCACCAGAGGCCGCTGTCGACTGACTGCCCGATCGACTGACTCACCCTCCTCTTTCCCTAAACCCAACCAATAGAGTTTTCAAAAGCACTGATTGATCCGCCCACCCACTTCCCTAAACACAACCGACAGTTTTCAAAAGCAATCCAGAAAAATAAAAGCCCTCGCCTGATTTTTACCACATTCTCACCCTGTTATTTACTTGTTTATTTAATTTTTTGGATTATGTTTTTGTCTTACCTGCTTTCTGGAACCGTTCTTCACCAGACTCGAACCCTGACGTCGTGATTAGCTCCTCTCTGCGTCTCAAGTCCGTCGACATACATGGCGAGCTACTGCTCAAACTGGTAACAGCGGGAAAGCCACCCACACAGCGGTAAGCGTTCAGCTGGTAAGCGAGAAAAGGAACAGTGTCATACCGCCCCGTAGCGTTCGTTTTAAAGACAAATGCAGCCATACGTACTTCTGGCTAAATAATTCGCGACCTCCAGAAATGTATATAGGGCTACGTTTTCAGAATGAGCCTAAGTTTGCTATTGAATATTCTGTGTTACTCTCTCTATTGTAAATTCATTTTCATTTGTTTGTTTTTGCCCCTTAAAAAAGTGCTTGAATGCCTGTTTGGGTTTGAAACTAAGTGTGGATGTGAATCTTTCAGTTGTTTGAAATATTTTGTGCTTTTATTATGCTAATAGTAAAAATAATGACAGCGCACAGTTCTCTCGCTACCATGATTTTTAGACACTTTTGCACTAGTTTTGTTTCTAACTTAATGAGTGAATATATAGATCACTGTATATAGACATCTTTAATAATAAAAATTTAATTTCTTACAAAAATGTGGGACTGTTTATTGAGTTTTTTATATATAGTGTTGTATAGGACTGTCACAATGAGCAATATATTGACTTAATGTATGTAATATATATTGCTCATACATAAAAACCAATGTTAGCAACCTTTTAGCTGATTATACAGCCAATTGGAGGTGTCGGTATGGTTTAAAAAAGCACTATAATCAAAAAGAATATAGTTGTTTTTATAATATATTTAGTTTAAAATGACTTTGTTAAAGGAGTGGTTCACAGTGTATTTTTAAGGCTTGGTTGTGTTTATAAAATGCAAAACAATGTGTGCTCATGCTGCACTTGTAGAAAATCACGTTATTTTTTCATATATCTTTGATTATATACAGCTACTCGGCCAACATAAAAACCACTGTCATATTTTCCAGTTCCTCCAAAAGCCCCGCCCTCAAGAGGCTCTGATTGGTCAGCTAACATAATGTGCTGTGAGTCATGGATCGGCTCCATGTCACCACGTTGCGCCCCTATGCCCTTTTTTAAACAGTAGCTGTTAGCCGTATCATTTTGTGCCCTGAATTAGACAGAAAATGACACAGAGGACACAGCTGAACGTCATGCCTGCTCTCTAAAATAAAATCTGACAAGTGTCTTTTATATATATTCGGAATAAGCATGTGTAAGTAATATAAAGCGTTTACAAATCTTTTGCGAGTTCGTTATATGAGATGTAAACGCAAGAAAAATGTTCGCATAGAGAGACACTGCAGCGCTGCTAAAGGTTGTGGGTGTTTACAGCGGTTTGACGGATAAATATTTAGAGTTGTAGCTTAATTGTTAGCAGTGCCAAACAGCATTTCCCGTTGCTTACATCCTTGTTCACGTACTCGCTACAACATAAAAATACTTACAGGTTGTGGCTCACAATCCCTAGCTTCGTCTATTATGGTTGTAGGAGTTTTTAGCTGAATCCAGTACTGAACTAGGAGAGATTCTGGAAGCTGTCCTTTGTCAAATGCTAGCTATATGTTTTTTATAATTCTCTGGAACATAATTAAATTAAATTGTAAGCACTTCTCTCTTTGTGTCGTGTCCTTTGGAAGCCCAAATACAGAAACAGAAGAAGCTCTGTGGAAATAGCAGCGCTTGGACGTCATTTTAGCTTTATCTGCTATAACATTACCTGACCACGCCCCTTCACTGCGCAGGGTGTGTGCGCGAGGTTAATGCACGTAACCTGAAGCGTTTATGATTTCATTAACCCGGATGTATTTTTTTGTAGTCCCCAAACTCCGTTTGCTGTAGGCCAGGGGTGCTCAACCCTGTTCCTGGCGATCGACCTTCCAGCTGATTTCAGCTCCAACCCTGATCAAACACACCTGAACCAATTATTTAGAACGTGAGGAGCACTTGATATTTACAGGCAGGTGTGTTTGATAAGGGCTGCAACTGAAAACTGCAGGAAGGTCGATCGCCAGGAATACGCTTATTGCACGCGACTGCCATTTTAGAACACGAAAGCGAGGCTGCGGTGGGAAGAAAGCCGGAAGTATAGGATCAGCACTGTAAACATTGCAACAACATGCTGTGTGCTATAAACCTCTAGCTGTTGCTGTGGCTTCAAAATGCAGAAATGGTGTAAACATCACTTTAATATCATTCCGTTCAGTTTCATTTAAACAATTAAAAGCATATTAGGCATCAAACAACATCACAATCTCTTTAAGAGTGATACACTTAAGTGTCCTCCTAGACTTCAGTCCAGGGCAGCAGGTAAACACCGTGGGGACGCTTCCCTGCTTCAGCCTATGTAACCCGGTGAGTGATAAAACACTGCAGTCCTCTGTAGCACATCTTCGTGTTGTCTTTAACAGTGTTGTCCTGGTACTGAAGTTTTAAAAACATCAATTTCCCGCTAACATTTACGCGCCGCTGAGCGCGCTCATAAACACTGCTGATTTGCCGTAGTATTCACCAGTGCTCAACAGAATGACTGTGAAGGTTATCAACTTCCTGCTCTTCACAGATTGAAAACACACATAGACGGATATTGGAGCGTTTTAAAGCCGTGAAGATCAGTCGATTCATCAGCGGATCGCTCGTCTGTGTTTGCACTCAGTAAACAGTGGTGAGGTGAACTGATGACCTTCACAGCCAATCAGAGTGATTTCTGTTGAGCACGTGAACACAATGGCCAATCAGCGCTATTTAAGAACTCCATGAACAGTGTCTTAAATGTTAAACGAGAAATTGGCGGTTTTTTATATTTCATTACGGAAATTTTGTATCGTAGTCTAATATAGTTAAAGACTCAGTTCATTAACTTGAGTTTGATGAATGGCATCTAAAATGTGTGTTTGGGAAAGAAAACGTTAGCCAAGTAGTGCCATTTCCCTTAACTTAGCTGAAAATGAGGTCAAATATCCCTTTTTATTTTCACTATTCATTCAGAACGGACCTTAGGGTCACTCGGAAGGCGCTGAAATCATAAATTTGTGTCACTTTCTCTTCGCTGATAAGATATACAGCCAGGTACACAACATTCCTGTGTGACTCAGGCGATACTTCCAGGTTTCTTCCCACCGCAGCCTCGATTTCGCTGTTAATAATGGCGGCCGCGTGAAATCAGTCTATAGCGTTGAGCACCCCTGCTGTAGGCTTTGCTAAGCTAACTCTGTAAAAGCCAATGTCTCCCTTTGCATCTGTCTTACATTCAGAGATGTTGTTTATGTTCACACAGCTACATTACAAATCAACTAAAGTTTAAAATATGATATCCTAGTGGACCACCCCTTTAAAAATGTTGCTTTTTTCGTTACATTTATTATTATTATTGATGTGTTTAGGATATGTTTACACATTCTGATTCAAATGCCTGATTAAATTGTTAAAATTACTATAATTATATTAAATAATCTTAACAATTAAATATTATGCGTTCTTTCAAAGAGCGTACTTGCATTATGATGCTATTTTATTGTCATTCTTTCATTATACTGCCTTAAAGGGCACCTAGGTTACCCCTTTTTCCAGATTTACTATAAGTCGTTTGTGTCCCCATAATGTGTCTGTAAAGTTTCAGCTCAAAACACCCATCAGATTATTTATTTTAGCTTTCACTAGGTTGTATTTTATAGCTCTCAACAGCTTTTTGCTGTTTTTGTGTACTGCGCCTTTAAGGCTAGTCCTCCCCGCCCACCGTTTCCACGTGCCTGTCAGCGTGCCTCAGTCTCCGCCCTCAGCTGCCTCAGACAACTGACAGACAGAAAAGAAGCTGATCTCACGTAAGGTTTGTGAGAAGAAATACTACAGTAAGAACTTTACCAATGATTATTTGATGCATTTGATGTGGAGCTGCAACGACGAGTCACACACAATGTCGTTACAAAGTTCACGCACACACACAGACACACATACAGCGTGCGCGTTTAGCTTGCACTGTCTTTGCACGCAAATGTGACAGGATACAGTTTAATCTCCACTGCTGTATGGATATCTGTTACGTTAATGTACAAAATAAACCTGATTTAACGTCCACAAACCGGGATTGAAGCGTTTTCTTGTATAATTGTTCTGACACGCGGCTGTAGTGATGAAGTAAAGCTGAAGTAAATCGCTGTAATTCATTAAACACATGCACTGTTTTAAAACTTTTTAAACTTGTAAAACTCACTCTTGATCACATTTGATGATGATTGATGATCCTAGTGACCAGAACAGACCTTTTATTCCCGGTTGCTTTGCGCATGACACGTCCTGTCTTGTTGATAGGATTATAAACGTTACTACGGAGACATGTTAATATGCAGCTGTCAATCAATTCGGTGGGTGGGGGGACCACACTCCTATGTAAAGTTGCGGTCGGTCTCAAAACCGCTCCAATTGGTCCAGCGTTTTTATGTTGTTAAATTGAAAAAAATGCACTCGGTGTGTTTATATCACTCCAATATGACGGTCTATACACTATATCTACACATATGTCTGTCCAAACAGCTTGAAAAGTAGGTTTTTCACCATAGATGCCCTTTAATGAGTCGCATAAAATGGCCTTAAAATGACAATATTGTATATCGCAATAAATTTTGGTGCAATATTGTACAGACCATGACAGGCCTAGTAATATTGTAAGGCCTAGTAATATTAGGCCTAGTTATGTAATTTAAGCAGTTAAAGGGCAATTATATAACAAATAACCAGGTTTATTTTATGAAGGAAACAAAACATCAATCGTCAAGAATATTCTTGAGCCAAACGATTATTACATGCTAGTTTAAATGGTAAGTACTAGTTTATTTTCAGGTGTGTTCGCTATTGTAATATTTCAGAACAAGTTTGAATATGCATGATTTCCCAAAAATAAAAAAAGAAGTTTGGAAACAAGGATTTGTTCATGTTTTGTGTCTTTTACACTCATCAAAGCTGCATTTAATGGATCAAAAAATGTGCTAAAAACAGGACTATTGTGAAGAAACATTTAAATTATTCAAAGTTGCTGCAGAATGTTTTTCCAAAGACTTACCAATGAACCAAATATCTCTGCTTTTACTTCAGTGTTATACCATATTTATATTATATAAAACGGAATATTGAGTAGTGGGCGTGGCTTTTATTTTTTCGTTTCTCTCATCTTTCACTCACGCAGCAAACTAACAGAATTGAAGGGGCGTGGCTAAGCATATTTTACGCCCAAGCTGTCAAATTGACGTCATCAGAGAAGCAGCAGAGCATTCATTTTTTCATTTACCTTCAGCTTAGTCTCTTTATTCATCAGGGGGTCGCTACAGCGGAATGAACCGCCAATTATCCAGCATATGTTTTACATAGCGGATGCCTTTCCAGCTGCAACCCAGTACTGGGAAACACCTATACACACTCATTCACACATACACTACGCCCAATTCACCTATAGCGCATGTCTTTGGACTGTGGGGGAAACCGGAGCACCCGGAGGAAACCCACACCAACACTGGAGAGCATGCAAACTCCACACAGAAATGCCAACTGACACTGCCGAAAGGCCAACTGGCCCAGCTGAGACCCAGCAAACATGCTAGTGTGGGCCCACTGTGGGTAAGTGTGGATTTACTGTGGGGAGATGTTGCCCCCTTGAACAATAAATAGCACAGCCTTTTGATTTTCTGTAGATTTATTTGCCCTGGTTTTTTTCTCTTTTTTTCTGTAACGATTCGGGACTGAACAACAACAACGATTCATTTTCAAGACCGGTTCACTTACAGACTGAATCACTTATCTGACTCTTCTTCTCCTATGAACACACAATGTCTCTTTCTCCACAGCGCCCTCAACGGTGCACGCATGCATCCCTGCACACTGTCCTCTCCAACTTCTTCAGATTTATATATATATATATAAACCACAAATAAAATAAAAGCAGTAACAATAAAATAAACATATTAATAATCCTTTTGAGGCCATTACAGAGACAATACACTACGGGAGATGGGTTTGAAATACGGGAGACTCCCGGGAAAAACGGGAGTGTTGGCAGGTATGCTGCCCGCACTATCCCACAGTAAATCCACACGTACCCACAGTGGGCCCACACTGGCATGTTTGCTGGGTCTCAGCTGGGCCAGTTGACCTTTCAGCTGGGTCAGTTGGCATTTCTGTGTGGAGTTTGCATGTTCTCTGGTGTTGGTGTGGGTTTCCTTCCTTCCTTCGGTTTCCCCCACAGTCAGCCCATGTGGGGCCCCAATGTCGGTTTTCAGCTTTTATATGAAAATTATAATAAATCACTTGCATTTTGGTCTAAATAGTGTGAAGGACAGAAAACTGCCTTGCTGCTTAGAGAAAATCATCCAGAAATGATAGCTTTAGATAGAATCTTGATCACATACAGTTGTCAATTTTTGAAGTGGATCAAAATGTTTTTCAAAATTGTCCTAAGACAAGTATGGGTGTTGTTGAGTAGTTTAAGAATAACTCTGAAGAAAGGTTTTGAGACACTTTAAATGTTAACTACTGTAAATCCAGTACAGGGGCATGAATATCCATTAATTTCTCTGGTTGGTTCTTTACAAGGTTGTTGTCGTCACGCTGGTAGACAAGAAAGACAGAGATGGTTCTCTTTTCACAAGGTTTATTCAAAGTAAGCAACAAAGGAATATCACAAAGGTTGAATGAAAGGCAGATCTCAAGTGTCAGTGATCTTGCTCACAGCACTGTAGGAGTAGAGCTGGTGTTAGAGCTAGTCAGTACTGTTCGCTGTAGCACAGCGGGGGAAATCACAGTCACAGTTCAGAGGGAATGGAAGATCGTAAAGGAGCACCACACAAGTCTTCGCCTTATAAACACGGTGAGAGTAAAGCATGGGTTAACATCCTTAACCTCCGTAGATGGTGACAGGCATATTGTGCATGAGGGTGATAACAAATCTTCAGACAAAGTCAGATAGTTAGGACACTTCCCTTTATCAGTGCGATGGTTACGAAGACTCAGAAGGAACATCCATGGAAGAAGAGAAGACGAGGGAGCTTGAGTGAAGACAACCATACCACTTCAATACCGGTCAAAGAGTGAACGGAGGAGGTGAGTGTTTATAGTGTCCAGGCTGATGAGGAACAGGTGCAGATGGTTAATACTCGGGGGAAGGTTCTCGTGATTGAATGGGACTGGTATGAGGTGGTGAAACTGGATTGGGTGAGCAGGAATGAGCCGGGGATGTTACAGTTGTAGTTTTTTTAAATATATATTTGGCACTGACAGTGTTAATGTTTGATACTGTGGCACCACTGTATCCAAGAAATTTGAAAGAAACGTGCCACATTACTTCATACTTCATTCAACAGATTCATATTGTAGTTGAATATTATTTATTTTGGTAAACAAATGAAAAAAATTATAATTTTTGACAGTTTTTAAAAATAATCCTATATTCTCTGTTGCAGTCTTTTCTCCCTGCTGAAAAATCCAGCTTAAACCAGCCTAAGCTGGTTGGCTGGTTTTAGCTGGTCGACCAGCCTGGTTTTAGAGGGGTTTTGGCCATTTCCAGGCTGGTTTCCAGCCATTTCCAGCCTGGTCTTAGCTGGTCAGGCTGGAAAATGACCATCTTAAACCAGCTAAAACCAGCTTGACCAGCCTGGTTTAAGCTGGACATAGCTGGTTTTAGCTGGTCAACTTCCAGCCTGACCAGCTAAGACCAGGCTGGAAATGGCTGGAAACCAGCCTGGAAATGGCCAAAACCCCTCTAAAACCAGGCTGGTCGACCAGCTAAAACCAGCAACCAGCTTAGGCTGGTTTAAGCTGGATTTTTCAGCAGGGCTGTTTGTTTGTTTGTTTGTATTTGATCTCTCTTTTCCGTATGGATTATCTACAGTTGTGGCTAATTTTAACTGCTGCATTCTATATAAATGTGCATTCTATACAGCCGGGTTTGTGTTTTGTGAGCATTTGTGTGGGAATATAAATTTCATATCGCAGTTGTCCTCTAGCATTCATTTCTGAAATATTCAGATTTATTCAGGATATAATGTTTTTCGTCCACTTTCATTTAGACAGCAAACATGACAGTGTGGTCCCGCTGTGGGTAAGTGTGGGTTTACTGTGAGACAGTGTGGGCAGAACAATCCAACAGAAAAACACATGCAGGCCCCAAAAATATTTTTATGTTTATCGTTTATGCTAACCACCGAGCCACCAGAGCAAATTAAGCGTTGTAAGCAAGATTTTTTTTACCCTAACAGCAGTGGTGTAAAATAACTAAATGCAAATACTCAATTACTGTAATTGAGTAGTTTTTCCTCAGGAATTGTAATTTACTACGTAGTTTTAAAAATGTGTACTGGTGGGAAAACGGAAGGTATTTTTGTATTATTTTTGTCTCTTTTTCTTTTCATCAAACAATTATTTGTATTGGTCATTTAAGGGTCATATATTAACTTCTACTGTTGTGTGTGTGATGCTGTGCATACTAATTAGTATTTATGCAGAAGTAGATAAATGCTTAGCAGGGCTGGCGCGTCCATAGAGGCGACCTAGGCGGCTGCCTAGGGCGGCAGAGCAGTCAGGGCGGCGTCCGCGGCGCGTCTCCCGCCCTTCGATTTCGTCCGCAACAAACCCTGCATCATCTCAGCGCCCCTCGATCTTTGCTTTCGTCCGCGTCAAACCCCGCATCATCTCAACACTCAGCTCCGCCACCCCCCTCCCCACTCTCCGTCGGCTTTTTCGGATTGAAGGCAGCATAACTTTCGGTTTGAGGGCGGCATTCTCGTCGTTTGCCTAGAGCGCCAGTTGAGCTTGCTCCGGCCCTGATGCTTAGGCATGGGCCGGTATTAGATTCTGACGGTATGATAACCTTGGATAAAAATATCACGGTTTCACGATATCACGGTATTGTGATTACTGCTCTAAAATATATTCTTTTTAAAAGTCTGGGTAAAAAACAAACTTTTTTTTCACCTTTGAACACAATATATTTTATTTTGTGAAAGATTTAAGATATTTTGCAATAGTAAACATGTCAGGCTAAATAATTCACATGAATCATTGACTTCTGCTGTCTTGATTTGTTTCATAAACACAGATTTCTTTACACTTTAAAAGGGCATCTTTTATATATTTTTTTTTCTGCTGGAGATACTGCTGTCCTAAAAAACAAAAATATGAATAAAAAAATATTACTCATACCTTAGGAACGGAATTACAGAAAATTTTGGTGGTTTTAAAACCTTGACTTTTCCAAACCACGTTATACCTTGATAACGGTTATCGTCCCATGCTTATAAATGCTGGTCCAAAATGAAATTCAGCTCTGCAGAAACTTCCTGTCTGAAGAAAGGTGTTAAAACTGAATACAGAACACAGAAATACTTATGCTTTTATTGTTGTGCAGAAAATTCGTAGAAAAGGAGGACTTATGTCTGGGGTGCGGCCAATGGAGGACTGGACAATGATTGACAAATGACGAATATCAGCTGCCTATATAAGTTGAAGTCAGAAAATGAAAACGTTGTTGCGCACCTCCTTAATGTAACTTTTGCGCTGCATTGAGGATAACAGAATTCTGTGAATCGAAATTGTTAAAATTTTTGACATTGAAGAAAAACCTCTCCTGACCTTTTTTATTGAACATGCATGGAATTGATTCGTTATTCCAACAGTACTTTTACTTTTCCTTGAGTACATTTTTAGTGCAGTATCGATACTTTTACTCCACTACTTTCTTTCAACCAGCAGTCACTACTTTATTTTTCTTGTCCATGGGGATTAGAAAAATCAGTCCTGAGATTCCTGTCCAATCAAATCGCACATACCGTAGAAGATAAATCCCATCATAATGAACTACCTCAAGACGTGTGCACTTAATAATTGCAGCAAACTGTTTGGAAGTATTAAAAGTGTCCATGAAGATGTTCAAAATCTTTATGCGCATTGACCCAGAGACTGTTTAGATCAGGGGTGTCCAAACTCGGTCCTGGAGGGCCGGTGTCTTGCATATTTTAGTTCCATCGCCAATTAAACTCACCTGAACCAGCTAATCAAGCTCTTTCTAGGTATACTTCCAGGAAGGTGTGTTGAAGGAAGTTGGAGCAAAACTATGTAGGACACCGGCCCTCCAGGACCGAGTTTGGACACCCCTGGTTTAGATGCATGTCACTGATGAGAAGATGACGAATGTTTAATGTATGATGACTGAAATGGCCTTAAACACCCAGCAGGAACAGGACGTCAACATGACGTCTGATTGATGTTGAACTCTAACTTCATGGGGAAGCTGCATTTTGTTTGGAAATGAAAATCGGGTTGACGTCATACTCAACGTCAGGCCAATGTCAATGTCCAACCTAAAACCAACCAAATATCAATGTCTAATGATGTTACAGCTTGGCGTTGTGTGATCACGTCTATCAGACGTTGGATTTTGGTTGCTGATGAATAAATGTCAGTATTTGACGTCAATATGACGTTGGGTTAAGATGTTGGCTCGACGCTGGATTTTGGTCACTTTCTAACAACCTAAAATCAACCAAATATTAACGTCATTTGACGTCATTATTGGACAACAAAATAATGTTGTCCTTAGCTGCTGGCTTGACAATTATTTTGGTCACCCGACATTACAACCTAAATCTAACCTAATATTAAATTATGTTGTGTGCCTGCTGAGCAATAACTAAATGCACTACAGAATGTTACGTTTACACACACATGCACAAATTACATGTAAACATATCAGCTTTTGACAGCATAATACTCTCTACTCTTGAGTACTTTTGAAGGGGCTACTTTTTACTCCTACTTTGAGTAATATCTACAGTAGATACTTTTACTCTACTTGCACTACATTTTAAGGCAAGTAATGGTGCTTTTACTTGAGTATGATTTTCAGTACTCTTTCCACCACAGCCTAACAGTTTTTCTCAGTGGATTCACCTAACGTTACTCGAATTAACTGTTCACTTTACCGCTAACAAGTGCCCTAGAAAAACAAACCTTGTAGATGTTGATTCATGTGGAAGTGGTGGTGAAAGGCATTAGCAAGGTTTGAAAATATCTTATTTGAGAGAAATGTACTTTTTAAAGTATCTGTTCATCACGGATTGTAAAGTTTACAGTAAATTTTATCACAATTTTCACAAATATACTGTATTTATAAGGTCTCTGTAAACCGTATGCACATTGATAAACCATATAACAGATCATAATCAGGATGGTAATCGAAAGCCTTTTGTCTGAAATAATAACAAATCTTAACGTTTCCGAACTTTTGACAAATACAGTATAAAATATTATATAAAGCATATTATATATTTATAATATTAGTAACATCACCTGTCCGGTGCGCAATACAGAGCGGAACGTAAATCTGCACACTGTTCTCCCACGGAGCATATTGGGGAAACACACACAACAGAAAGTTCCTTCAGCATGGTTGTCTCATGGTACCGATATAGCTAGTTATTATATTTGCCTTGAACAATTTTAAGTTAATATAATTCTTTCATACGCATTTGCTTTTTTCGCGTTGAAATGCAGGTTGTCTATTAGCGCTAACGCTTGACATCAACGAAATAACAGCAGCGTATGGATATTATTATTAATGCTAGTAAGTAATAACAGAAGAGGCTGAACAGCATCTTAGTGTTTTTTTATTCAGGTTACATAGATAAAAAGCAGTACGATGTCTAAAGTTAAGCTGAAGAAACAGGCAGACAGGGTTAAAACTGATAAACAGTCGAAGACAACTTGCAACAAAAAGAAACATAAGGGAAGTACGTGGTTCTTCGATACAGAACCAGCTAAAAAGAGGGAAACGCAGAAACCAAAAGCTGCAAACCCATTTATTATGCCGCCTACAGATGGCCAAGACTATTCATGCAACTGGAGACAGTTACTGCAGGTAAGAGGGTTCGAGTTTACTATGGTAAAAATACATGTATGACACAATTAGTCGTGTTTTGTATTCATTAATGCAGTATATCGTGATATAATTGACAGGCATGTTTGTTGTAGTTGTGGGCACTTTTAATTCATAGTACAGTGAATAATATAGTGTAATTTAAACCTCTTTAATGCCTTTATAAAGAACATTCGACATAATAGTGTTCATCACAGGAGACAAACATTTTCACATGTTAATTTGGGCAAATAAGGACAATTTTGGGTCTTGTGGAGCTGCGCATCGATGGATTTGCTCTTCAGTGTTTGGACTTTCAGCAGTGAAAATTAAACCACAATAAACTGAACTTTAACTCTGAAAACTGGACTGACACAGTTTCAATTTACTTTAACTTCTATGTTAAGCTGCTTTGACACAATCTACAATCTAATTAAAGGTGCAATTGAAATAAAGATGAAATAAAATGAATGATTCTTCATAGGCCTCTTGTTCATTAACTTTTTACGATAAGACCTCATTAATGAGTCTTTGAGTCTTCATTACTCAGTCTCTCCAGTCTTATGGCCTTCAAGATTAAAAAGGAAACATTTTACAAGATGTCTTTGTGTGTTTTCACAGCAAAGCACAATAATTGAAGCAAATAATGTCATATTTTTTGAGAAAAGTTGCCATTTTAGGCCACAAATATTTCCTGCAAAATACTAATTATCTTGTTCAGTAAATTATTTTAGCATTTGGTATTTTAGGTTGTGGTTATTTTTAAATAATAGGTACATTTCTTAAATAACAGATAATATTCTGTGATTTTATTTGATGCTTAATGTTTAATTTAACTCGTTAATAACTAATAACGTCATAAATTTTATTTATTGGAGGTAATACATAATAAAGTGCAGTTATGGTATTTAAACTAACATTAACATAATATTTGGAACAAGTTATTATATATTTTTAAAAATATTTATATATTTTTTTAATATATTAAATTTTTATAAATTAATTTGTTTGAAATTATTTAGCAAGTTTATTTATAAATTAATATTGCATTATTTTTTATAATAATTATTGCTATATATATATATATATATATATATATATATATATATATATATATTCATATATTCATTCACTTACTCATTTTCCTTCAGCTTAGTCCCTCATTTTATCAGGGGTCGCCACAGTGGAAAGATCCACTAACTATTCCAGCATATGCTTTACGCAGCGGATGGAAGTCCAGCCGCAACCCAGTACTGGGAAAATTACATATACTAGTTTATAGGGTTGGGCCGATAGACGATGTCATCGTCCATCGCCGATGGCTGATAAACTTCACGATGCTGAGCCGGCATTGTGATCCATCGCCCCGCCCCACATGTATATTGATATATAACTTATTATTTGCATGTCATCTTAATAGCAATAACGGTCTTTTCATGAGCTGTGTTATATTATACTTATAGCTGCTGTTTGCACGGCTGACAGCATCGTGAGGATTAAATACATAGTGAGGATTATACAGCACCTTTCGCGCTTAAAATGTGTAGATTCAGTGACAAACGCTGTTACCTGCAAACCCCGTCCCACAGACTTTACAGTGAATGGCTTTAGTTATTTTCATAGCGGACTTGAAGCCACTGGAAGTCTTTTATCCACTCTTGGAAAAGTGTAAATGGTGGATTAACATTCAGCACACGATCACTAATAAGATGTGCCATTATTTAACTTTAGGTGGTTTCTAAAACTAAATATGTCAGTGTTATTTTCATTCTCTCATCTTCAGCGCGTCACATTTCCGCGGTTGTAGCTCCTGTCATGTGAAGGCCTTGACTGAGTGATTGACAGCTGATATTAACCAATCCATTCGCGTTCAGTTCTAGCGCAGTGGGCCAATAGGAAGAGCACAAAGGCGGGGCAAGCATTGCGGGCTTTTGTACTTCAGCAAGTTCACATGACAACTGTTTTAATCTGTTCCTGAGCACTGCGTTTGGTGTCTTTAGGTGCAAAGATGCATTCTGCATAAACGTCTCCTAAATCCGCGCACGCGGTAAGGATTTTGCAGTGAAAACAGGTCGCACGGTAAAAATGTATGCACTAGCACAAATCCTTTCAAAAACATATTTTAGGTCGCTTAAAATATCAGGCGCAAGTGTGACCAAAACGGTCGAGCTCTAGCATCTTTACTTGTTCTTATGTACTCATAATAATAATAAAATAAGGAAGTTATCATTAATCACAATACAAATTACAGTGAACTCCAAACGAACTCTCGTCTCGTCTCCGCCACCAGCTGTGGGGAAAAGCCATTATAAGGACACAGATCACTCCACCTGATCATGCCAGAGTCCCGCGGAAAAAAAGTGATTGACAGGTGGTAATTTGTGTATAACTTTATTTATGGTTTGGTCATGGGTAAAGCAAAGACCATGTGGGTCAGGTAGTGAAAACGATACGCTACAATTATTAAATTCGTTATGAATTAATTGATATTTAACAACAAAGACCCCCACCCCGCCTACGACGACGATACCATCGTCCATCACCGATGTTCACATTAGACATCGTACGATGCCAAATTTGTCAACATCGCCCAACCCTACTAGTTTATTATTATTGTTATTATTTAATTTTATAATATTTTACAATTAAATACAGTAAAGTAGCACACACAAATATTTCAAGATCCTATTCTAGTTATGCCTGTTAAAGTAGCATTTTTGCAGCATTTATCACAAGAAGTAATTTTTTTTTTGGATTTATATAGAATTTTAGCTTTAAATATTGTATCTAAATAATGTATTCATTTGTTTGTGGTTTTTAATTGTATATTTATTAATTAAATGTTTTTGCCATAAAAAAGCTATTCTTGCTGACATGGCATTAAATAAAAATATATGATGATGATGATTCAATTAAATTTAATTCACCTTTATTTGTATAGCACTTTTACAATGTAAATTGTGTCAAAGCAGCTTCACATTGAAGATTATAGTAAATTGAAACAGTGTCAGTTCAGTTTTCAATGTTTAAGTTCAGATCCCGAACCATGCAAGCCAGTGGCGACAGCGGCGAGGAAAAAACTTCACAGATTGGCGAAAGTGAAGATTTAAAAAACCTCGAGAGAAACCAGGCTCAGTTGCGCACGACCATTTCCCCTATGGCCAAACGTCTTGTGCAGAGCTGCAGTCTAAGTGCCAGAGGCGGAGAATGCTGGACCTCAGTGAAGACTCGTCTGTCCCTGGAGCGTCACAGGAATCAGTCTCATGCTCTCCACTCCTCCATGACCACCACGGCAGCTGCTCAGGATACGGCCTGGTCCAGGATTATGAAAACCTTGGGATCATCTCGTAGCTGGTCTTGTATCGAATCAGTGGCGCTGCATAGTCTCTGAGGGCCTCGGCATGAGTATCCCCAGGTGGAAATAGAGAATAATTAGCGTAGCTGCTGTTCATCGGGCGTACTCACACTATGTACAGTTGCCTTGAACAGGACCAAAGCACGCTTGTCTCCCCCGATGGCCTGCACTCACATTACATTCCTGGGCCTGGGCACGCTTACTGTATGTCATCGATGATGCGCTGTTCAGTAAGCGCTCTCGCTCAGCACAGTGGAGATTTCTTTAGTTATATCATTTTAGTCGTTTGATATGCGGTGACACGCAGTCAAATATTTCGCCGAACAGATCAGCCACTTTTGACGCTCATAAACAATCATAAAGTCCTCGTGCTGCAGGAATTAGGAGGTTTGCTGAAGGTGCAGCTGTCGTGCAGTGAGGGGTTTGCGTCTTTAATAACTACGACAGTTTGCGTTTATTGAACAGTACGAATGATTAACTAATCTATATCAAACCGTCCCTTAAAAGTCACGTCTCGCTTTCAGTTTCGGGCCCAAGTGAAATGTGCTCTGGCACACCTCTTCCAACCAGGCCAGGGCCGGCCAAGTGAACCATGCCTGAGCCCAATTCAGAACACTCACACTTCTCAAACGATCCGGGAAATGGGCCTGGGCACGGTTCGGATAGCATAGTGTGAGTACGCCCATTGTGTATATAAATGAAAAAAAAAAACCTGCGTGGGGCACATTCATGTAACATGCCGCTAAGTGATGCACTGAGTGTATGCTTCGCTAAAAAGATAGGTCTTTAATCTAGTTTTGAACTGTGAGAGTGTGTCTGAGCCTCGAACATTATCAGGAAGGCTAGTCCAGAGTTTAGGAGCCATAAATGAGAAGGCTCGGCCTCCTTTACTCGACTTTGTTATTCTAGGTACTACCAGAAGCCCTGAGTTTTGAGATCTTAAGGAGCGGGTTGGATTGTAGCGAGATTGTAGCAACAGGAAAATTTCATTTCATCATGTCTAATGACAACATGCATTATCTTTTCTGAATGATTGATTTCTATATAATATGTTGTCTGTTTTGTTGGTGTGGGTTTCCTTCGGGTGCTCTGGCATCCCCACAGTCCAAAGACATGCACAATAGGTGAATTAGATAAGCTAAAATGGCTGTAGTGTGTATGTCAATGAGTGTGTATGTGTGTTTGCCAATACCGGGTTGCAGCTGGAAGGACATCCACTGAGTAAAACGTATGCTGGAATAGTTGGTGGTTTATTCCGCTGTGGCAACCCCTGATAATAAGGGACTAAGCCAAAGGAAAATGAATGAATGAATGTCATCTGTTTTTACCTTTTGTGTGTGTGTTTGTGTAGACTCTTCCTTCAAATGCTGAAAAGAAGAACGAAGGCACAGAACAGTTCAAAGATGCTAATGTTAAAGGAAAGCAGACGCCGTCATCTTCCAAAAACTCTCATAAACCTGAAAAACACTTCAGAAAACCCAAAGAGACTGTCAAAGCTGAATCTGAGAAATCTAAACGGGTGGAGAAAGATGGAGAGCTGACGAATGGAAAAGAGCAAAGCGGACACAAACAGTTCAAAGCAGAGAAGAGGAAAAACAAGGATGGAAAGGAGAAAGAGATGAACAAAAAGAGTAAAGCTGAGGAGGAGGATGAAAAGAAAACCGCAGAGTATGTGCAGTTTAATTACGTTCTTTGCTGTAATTGTTTTTTATCAATTCTGTTTAATGATGCTATGGAAAGAAAATGTAATAAATAAATGTAATAAATTTCATATTACCTTTTCCCCCACAATCACAGTTTATGCTATCACAAGTCAGATTATATTTGTTTTCTTGTATGATTTATAGACAAATATTTCTTTAATTTTATATTTTTATTATTTTTAACAGTTGTAAGAATAAAAATCATAAATTGTGAGATTTAAAAGTTTTATTATATTAATTATTTTTTTTTATTTATTGGGTTAAGAGAAAACACAGAAGTGAACTCAAATGTGTGTGTGTGTGTGTGTGTGTGTGTGTATATATATATATATATATATATATATATATATATATATATATATATATATATATATATATATATATATATATTAGAGCTGCACAATTCTGGCTAAAATGAGAACTGGTTAAAATGCTAAACTTTGAATAGACTTTGAACGGAGGACTTAAACAGACTTTAAATTTGTCCTGGTCATTAATGCACAGTAAAGTGATGCCATCAGAATACAGTTATTCATAATTCTGATGTTGAATTATTATGTTTGAGATATGCTTGCAATCTGTCATTGACAGCATTATTAGGCCATTTATTGTGACTCTTTCAACATCATTTGGACGTGTCCATGTCGCTGAGCAACATATGTGAAACAATGTGAAGACTTGTACAGCCGCCTTTGCTTCTCTCTTGAACTTCAAAATATGATTGGCAGAATCGTAGAAATGCTGAATTAAGATTGTCTAGGGGGTCGAATCGAGTTCGCGATCTTTTTTCGATTAATCGTGCAGCTCTAATATATATGTGTAAACCTTCTATGTATATAAACCTTCTATAAACAACTCCATTCTGTGGTGGAGAAAAAAAAACAGGATTGCAAGATGCACATTTCCAAAGGCAAGAAAAAAATGTGATGGAAAAAGTTTATTAATTAAAGAGAATTGGAGATATTTTAAATTAAAGTCAAAATTAGAGATTTAGACTCTCAGTTCTGAGAAATGTCAGAAATCCACATTTTTCTTTTTTGATTTTTTTAACCTGTGATGCCAACAAAAAAACTGTATTGCAATAAATAAACTTTTTAGACAATTAAACAATTTAGAGGAAGAAAATCTAAAATATGAGAAATATACCTGCATTTCTAAGTTAGAAAAGTTAGAATTGTGAGGGGAAAAAGTTTGAGCTAAAGTCAAAATTAGATATATAAATTCACTTCTGTGTAAAGTCAGAATATACGATCAAAACTCCAAATTTTCCATTAGATTGGAAGTTTAATAAATAAAAAAAAAACTCGGGAAGAAGGAAGAAAATCTAAATTGTGAGAAATTCTAATATAAAAGTCAGAATTGTGAGGCATAATGTTGCATTTGTTTATTTTTTTTCTTCCATGGCAAAATAAAAAAAAATCTAAAGCTGAAGTCAAAATTAGAGATATGAACTCTAGAGATATGATTAGAGGTATAGATTATGAGATCAAATAGAAAATATGTGGAGCAAGCTAAAAAGCTATTGCAAGAAATAAACTAAATAAAGTTAAAGCAGAAAATCTACATTAATTAAATATCTAATGTTTAATCTAAAGAAATGCACTGGAAAAAGCTGAATGATCTAAAGTCAAAAATAGAGAGAGAAACTCAAATTATATTTATGAAATGTCTATTTGATCTTGTTTTGCCGTGAAATAGCCAGAGAAGCTGATATGGCAATAAATTCAAATCTCTCAAACTCTCTCTTCATATAAATTTAACGTTCAATGGAAAAAATTGGAAAAAAACAATGCATTTGCAAGAAAAAAAGCTTTGTTGTTGAAAACCATCTTCCATCCTACATCTTTTTTTATGTTTAACCCCCTGTTTTCCCTCAGGCCGGACCTCTGGTTTGACGACGTGGACCCTGATGACATCGAGACCGCTTTGGGCACAGAAGCTGCAGACATCATGCGGAAGCGCTGCGGAATAACGAAGTGCGATCCCAAAAACACAGAGAAGATGCTGGTGAAAGAGCATGCATTTGAGGGGTGAGTAAACATGACAAGACTTGCTGCTGTCATTGCTAACAGGAAATGATGTCACAGTGATTTACTTTGTGATTTTCAGGGTGACTCGTGCGGTTGCGATGGACTGCGAGATGGTGGGTGTTGGATATAATGGAGAGGACAGTATTTTAGCTCGAGTCTCCCTCGTCAACCACTTCGGGAAATGCATCTATGATAAATACGTCAAACCCACAGAGAAAGTTACAGACTACCGGACAGCGGTTAGCGGCATCAGACCGGACGACATCAAGAATGGTCAGAACTCTACTTATAGACATACTTATAGTTATATATTGAAGTCAGAATTATTAGCCCCCCTTGAATTATTAGCCCTGTATATTTTTTCCCCCAATTTCTGTTTAACGGAGAGAAGATTTTTTCAACACATTTCTAAACATAATAGTTTTAATAACTCATCTCTAATAACTGATTTATTTTATCTTTGCCATGATGACAGTAAATAATATTTGACTAGATATTTTTCAAGACACTTCTATACAGCCTAAAGTGACATTTAAAGGCTAAACTAGGTTAACTAGGCATTCATTTTCTTTTCGGCTTAGTCTCTTTATTAATCTGGGGTCGCCACAGCGGAATGAACCGCCAACTTATTCAGCGCATGTTTTACGAAGTGGATGCCCTTCCAGCTGCAACCCATCACTGGGAAACACCCACACACTTCCATTCACACACATGCACTACGGTCAATTTAGCCTACCCAATTCACCTATACCACATGTCTTTGGACTTGTGGGGGAAACCGGAGCACCCAAAGGAAGCCCACGCCAACACGGGGAGAACATGCAAACTCCACACAGAAATGCCAACTGACCCAGCCGAGGCTCAAACCAGCAACCTTCTTGCTGTGAGGCGAGAGCGATACCCACTGCGGCACCGTGCTGCGTTAACTAGGCAAGTTAGGGTACTGTAGACGATCGAAAAAAATATATATTGCTTAAGGGGGCTAATAATATTAATCTGAAAATGGTTTAAAAAAATTAATAAAGACTTGAAACCTACAATTAATTTGTATATAAACGAAACATGGCAAAGAGAATGGAACAACTGCATAAATAATAAATTACATGAAATTAACCCGAAAATAAATGAAAGACACTTAGCAAATTATAATTTTGAGACCAGGCATGATCAAACTGTCTATACTAGATGTCGAATTGGGCGTTCTATGTTGACTCATTTGTATTTACTGAATAATGAAGCACCACCTAAATGTAATTACTGCCTGGCTGCTCTTACCATCAAACATATTTTGTTGGAATGTGGAAGTTTGAATACCATTAGACAAAATTTTTATAAGGAGAGTACATTAATGGACATTTTTAAAAAGGTGCCACAAGGAAGAATCCTAAATTATTTATCAAAAATTGAACTAAAAAAATCATATTTAATTTTGAATATATTTTTGTGTGAATTTTATTTATTTATATCCTATATATTTGTCTACAAAACTTTTTATTGTAATACGAATTTGTTTTTATCATGTAATATTTTATATTTTGCCATGAAAAAGCTATAAGTTGCTGATGTGGCAATAAATAAATAAGAAAAAAATAAGAACTGCTTTTATTCTAGCCGAAATAAAACAAATAAGGCTTTCTCCAGAAGAAAAAATATTATCAGGCATACTGTGAAAATTCCTTGCTCTGTTGAACATCATTTGGGAAATAATTTTTTTAAAATTCTCAGGAGGGTGAATAATTTTGACTTCAACTGTATATATGAGCAAAATCACACGAGTAGCTCGAGGCCGTAGGCAGAGTGCCTTAGTGTCCCACCAGTGCCAATATACAGCCATGACGCACTGCTACTAGTGTGATATTGTGTTTATACAACAGTTCGACGGCACAATTGTGTGTATAAAAAAGAAAATCAAACACGGAGAGCCTAAAAAGCACAATTCTAACTGTATTTGCCACATTTCTGCATTTATATCTTGCAATTCTGATTTCGCTTCCATAAATTTTGCATTTTTTTTTTTAACAATTTTTGTTTTTATAAATTGAAATAACACATTGTTATTAGGATTTTATGCACAGAAATAAGGTTTTATGCACAATATTGCATGTTAATAACACAATTTAAACTGTATTTTCTGCCATTTTGAATTAACCTAATTTAGATTTTTTTTAAACCGAAGTAGCCAGTAATTTACTGTATTTATTGTCATTTTATTGCATTAATATCTGGCAATTCAGACTTTTTTTCTCCAGAATTATGATTTTGTAACACAATTATGACAATTTCTCACAATTATGAGTTTGTTAATTTTTCCAAAAGTGAGTCGGCACATTACAAATTGAACTTATTGCCCGAAATGTCATGTTTATAGCACAGTTCAAACTATATTGTCTGCCGTTTTGACATCACAATTCAGAAAATACTTCACAAAATTGCAGTTTATACCATATTTGCTGCAGTTTTGCATTTATATCTGCAATAGCCAATTTATAGCCAGTTCAGACTATTTTTCCTGCAGAATTGCAATTTTGTAACCCAAATGTACCCACTGGTACAACCCTCCCTACTCTCCAAGAACTGTACTTATCCAGAGCGAGCAGAAGGGCTGCCAAAATCACTCTGGACCCCTCACACCCAGCACACTGCCTCTTTGAACCTTCTGATCAATGCTACAGAGCACTGCGCACCAGAACAGCCCGACACAGAAACAGTTTCTTTCCTCAGGCAATCCATCTCATGAACACTTGATGATCGTAATTGTGAAACAAACATCACTACTTTTTATACACACATACACTTATTTAACAACATACTTGTTAATTTGTACATAACAACTGCACATATAACATTGTATATAGTAATATACCTGTACATGCACTTGTCAATTTGTATATTTGCATTCACTACTTGCTTCCATTTTTAAAATATATTTATTATCTGTTTTTGTCCTGTCTCTGTAATTCTGTTGCACTGTCATGAAAACAAATTCCTCGTATGTTTGAACATACCTGGCAATACAGCTCTTTCTTGTTTTGTTTTTTTTCTAAAATTGAGTTGGCTCATTGCAATTTGGACTTGCATATTTATAGCACAATTTAAATCTTATTTTCTGCCATTTTGGATTAACATCTCAATTCAGTACCTCATAGTTTGAATAGTTGAACACAATTTTGACAGCATTTTTCCCCCACAGAAAATATAAACTCCTAACTTGTCTACATTTGAGATTGTGCACTGTTTTTAAATGCTCTTATTGTAATCGACAGGTGAGGACATCAAAACTGTGCAGAAGGAAGTGGCTCAGATTCTGAAAGGAAGGATTTTAGTGGGACACGCCATTCACAATGATTTAAAGGTACAGTACGCTTCGTGTCAGAATCATAAGTGAATTAAAATAGTTTCTATGACTAACTTGGTTTCGGTTTAGTTATTTTTTTGATCGGTTTAAATTGCAAGAGTTGGTGACTTAATATACACTCACCGGCCACTTTATTAGGTATACTTGTCCAACTGCTTGGTAACGCAAATTTCTAATCAGCCAATCACATGGCAGCAACTCAATGCATGTAGACATGGTCAAGACGATCTGCTGCAGTTCAAACCGAGCATCAGAATGGGGAGGAAAGGTGATTTAAGTGACTTTGAACATGGCATGGTTGTTGGTGCCAGATGGGCTGGTCTGAGTATTTCAGAAACTGCTGATCTACTGTGATTTTCACGCACTACCATCTCTAGGGTTTACAGAGAATGGTCAGAAAAAGAGAAAATATCCAGTGAGCGGCAGTTCTGTGGGCGCAAATGCCTTGTTGATGTCAGAGGAGAATGGCCAGACTGGTTCCAGCTGATAGAAAGGCAACAGTAACTCAAATAAGCACTCGTTACAACCGAGGTCTGCAGAAGAGCATCTCTGAACGCACAACACATCCAAACTTGAGGCGGTTGGGCTACAGCAGCAGAAGAACACACCAGGTGCCACTCCTGTCAGCTAAGAACAGGAAACTGAGGCTACAATTCACACAGGCTCACCAAAATTAAACAATAGAAGATTGGGAAAACATTGCCTGGTCTGATGAGTCTCGATTTCTGCTGCAACATTCGGATGGTAGGGTCAGAATTTGGCGTCAACACCTTGAAAGAATGGATCCATCCTGCCTTGTATCAACGGTTCAGGCTGCTGGTGGTGTAATGGCGTAGGGGATATTTTCTTGGCACACTTTGGGGGCCCATTAGTACCAATTGAGCATCGTGTCAACATCACAGCCTACCTGAGTTTTTTTGCTGACCATGTCCATCCCTTTATGACCTCAGTGTACCCATTTTTTTTAACCAATCTATGATTTATTTGTAACCCCTTTGTCTCGTTTCTAGATTCTGCTGTTGGATCATCCCAAGAAAATGATCAGAGACACACAGAGATACAAGCCATTCAGGCAGAAAGTAAAGGTATGAGCAGAATCACCGAAACAATGAAAATATACCATGAGAAATTTAAATAACTGCTTTAAATCTTGTTGTTGTTGTTTCTTTAGAGCTCTCGTCCTGCATTGAGGAATTTATGCAGACAAATTCTCAATGTTCAAGTCCAGCAGGGTGAACATTCGTCTGTAAGTCTTTACACCCGTCTATAAATATTCAGTCCCTTATTTATCAGAGGTCGCCTCAGCGGAATGACCGGCAACAGCCGCAACCCAGTACTGGGAAACAACCATACACACTCATTTACACACATACACTACGGACAATTTATTTTATTAAATTCCCCTATAGCGCATGTCTTTGGACTGTGGGGGAAACCGGAGCAACCGGTGGAAACCCACACCAACACAGGGAGAACATGCAAACATGGGACTCGAACCAGCGACCTTCTTGCTGTGAGGCGACAGTGCTAACCACTGAGCAACCGTGCTGACCATTTATAAATATTTTTGAAATAAACTGCATGGTGTTACTATTTTTTATATTATGTGAGAGAAACTATTATTATATAATATATAGTTTTAGCATGATGAAAAGACTTTATACACTACTGACTGTTATTCTCTGCTAAACACCAAGTCTATATTTTAAAAACTAATAATAAAGTAAAACCCTAATACTGACATTTTTTGCAAAATAATCATGCAAAATTAGGTAATTTTTAAAAAAAATATGTTAATATATATATATATTCACACACACACACACACATACATACATACATATATACACACACAGTTGAAGTCATAATTATTAGCCCCCTGTTTATTTTTTTCCCCCAATTTCTGTTTAACGAAGAGAAGATTTTTTTCAACACATTTCTAAACATAATAGTTTTAATAACTCATCTCTAATAACTGATTTATTTTATCTTTGCCATGATGACAGTAAATAATATTTTACTAGATATTTTTCAAGACACTTCTATACAGTTTAAAATGACATTTAAAGGCTTAACTAGGTTAATTAGGTTAACTAGGCAGGTTAGGGTAATTAGGCAAGTTATTGTATAATGATGGTTTGTTCTGTAGACTATTGAAAAAAAATAGCTTAAAGGGGCTAATAATTTTGTCTTAAAATGGCTTTTAAAAAATAATAACTGCTTTTATTCTAGCCGAAATAAAACAAATAAGACTTTCTCCAGAAGAAAAAAACATTGACTTAATACTGTGAAAATTTCCTTGCTCTGTTAAACATCATTTGGGAAATATTTAAAAAAGAAAAATACAATCCAAAGGGTGCTAATAATTCTGACTTCAACTGTATGTGTGTGTGTATATTTTTATATGTATATATGTGTAATGTAACTATGTATGTATGTGTGTATGTACAGTTGAAGTCAGAATTATTAGCCCCCCTTTGAGTTTTCTTTTGTTTTTTAAATATTTAAATGAATTCTGTATGTATGTGTGTATGTATATACATATATATATATATATATACATTCATTTCAATACGTTTTCTATATTTTGCAAAGTTATTAATTTTTTTTTACTGAAATATAGCTAAATATACCTGTATATACTATATATAAATATTTAAATATTTTTACATTTAAATATATTTTATTTATTTTGCTGAATTATTTAGTTAAAACTATATATTCTCTACATTAAAAAAATAAATATATATATATATATATATATATATATATATATATATATATATATATATATATATATATATATATATATGTATGTTCTAGATCTTTTAAATATGCTTACTGATATTTGAAAAATGTGTATTTTATTAATTGACCATTTTATTCCTGTGATTGAAAGCTGAATTACTTCAGTCTTCAGTGTTCCATCATCTGCTGATAAATGTTTCTCTGCTTAATGTTTATGGAAACATTGCATTTCTTCAGGGTGCTTAAATGAAGATTTTATTAACAAAATCCATTAGCTGCTTGCAAAAATCATTCTAATTTCAACTCAGTGTTTTTATAAGTATTTTCATGCATTTTCTGTTAAAATTCATTTAAAAAGACGAGATAATCACTGACTTTCAAAGTATTAAACTTATTGCCAATTTTGCATTTCAATAACTAATTGACTTTTAATTGACTTTTAACTTTAATTGACTTCTATATATATAGATATGCATAATGATTGCTCATTATGAATATGCTGTGTTTCTCTCAGGTTCAGGATGCTCAGGCCACCATGAGGCTGTACACAATGGTGAGGAAGCAGTGGGAGGCGGAGCTTAAAGCCCTGAGGAGCGGGGCATTTAATAAGAGTCCACGAAAACCCAAACCTCCTAAAAACCAGAAAAAATGAACTGGGAGCAACCAATGAAACTCTTCAGTGACCACATGACAGACAGAAACTGAACATGGATCTGTGCAAGGAAACATTACTGACGCCAATCATTCGGTCTTCAGTTCTGTAATGATCAGCTGTGTTTAATGTGTGAATGTCTCCTAAATGAGTTTGATTTCAGGTCTCCTTTTGTTTGAGGTATGAGACGGTCAAACTGTGTTATCGAGCCTGTTTTATAAAGAATAATTTAAATGTTATTTACCATCATGTTTAAAATGATGGGACGCATCTTCTGGTTTTCTGTGCTATTAAAACCCTACACTTTGTGAACAATATGTTGATGCATTTCCTCCAGTTTTCTGAATTTGCATAGTTATGGGTTTTGAGTTAAATGTTCATTTGTGTTTTATTTTATTGACTATTGATAATTATGGTCTTCTAAATGTATCAAGAATATTAGTTTGTATTCGGTCTATTGTCTATTCTGACCATAAATATTACACTTCTTTTAGGAACGCACTCGCAGACACAGATAGATATAAATATATATTTTTCATTTACAATTTCATAGAAAACATTATCAATGTAAAATGAAGCAAATTAACATTTTACTCAAAACATGTAGTGATTAGTGGCAAATCTAAGAGAAATGATCATTAATTCAAGAAGTAGTGATCACTTAATTCTTTTCTAAACTGTATATTTAAAACAATAAAACAACTTCATAGGTCCGTCAGTGTCACCTAATTATATAATAGCTCATGGATATGCAAATTTGCCCCCCGCCTTCTCCACTTTGCTCAGTTGACGTCGAGCATTAAATGGTAGCTACGTGTTAAAACAATTGCGAAAAGTGAATTAATTAGGTCATATTAAGTTGAAACTAATTCACAAGAAGACGAGATGTAATATATATTATGTGTGGTAAGTAAACAGGCAACTAGTTAATTATAGTTGAAGGAGGCTAACGTTACTTATAACTAGATAATTTGATACGGTTTTTTGGAAGAAAATGGTTCTGGCTCTGTTGGGAACCAACGTTTTATCATATATGCTAAGATGCTAAATTAGTATGTTGAAACTGATTCAGAAGATGTGGACTATGATAATGTGTTATCTCTTCAACGTCGGACATGTAATGGTCGGTAATGATAGTTTATTTCATTTGCGTTACGTTACCCGTTGGCTTGACTACATTATCAAACGGCTAATAATGCGTTGCCAATGTAAACAAACAAACTGCTCCTGTTTACCATATCAAACGGCTACCCTAAATATCTTTATTATCATGAATCATTATGTTCAAAGAAATACTTTGAACAGCACTGCAAGTGTAAAAGGGCAAATAGTTCATTATAGCATTGAAGTAGGCTGCACGTTACTTATAACGTTACATAAATTGTAACCGTTTTACAGTTGAGGTTTTACAGACGAAAATGTCCAGTAATACTAGATTGCAATTGGTTTGCCTTGGGGCATATTAAAAGCACCAGATACTAATGTTTAAAAAGTCTTTATTTTTACTACACGTGTAAAGTAATAAACTACCAGTGGTGGAAAGAGTACTGAAAAATCATACTCAAGTAAAAGTACCATTACTTGCCTAAAAATGTAGTGCAAGTAGAGTAAAAGTATCTGCTGTAGACATTACTCAAAGTATGAGTAAAAAGTAGCCCTTTCAAATGTACTCAGGAGTAGTGAGTATTATGCTGTCTAAAGCTGATATGTTTACATGTAATTTGTGCATGTGTGTGTGTAAACGTAACATTCTGTAGTGCATTTAGTTATTGCTCAGCAGGCACACAACATCTTTTAATATTAGGTTAGATTTAGGTTGTAATGTCAGGTGACCAAAATTTTGTCAAGCCAGCTGTTAAGGACAACGTTATTTTGTTGTCCAATAATGACGTCAAATATCGTTGATATTTGGTTGATTTTAGGTTGTTAGAAAGTGACCAAAATCCAGCGTCTTAAACCAGCGTCATATATGACGTCAAATACTGACATTTATTCATCAGGTACGGCAACCAAAATCCAACGTCTGATAGATGTCATAGGGGTAACGTTCACACAATGTCAAGCTGTAACATCATTAGATGTTGATATTTGGTTGGTTTTAGGTTGGACATTGACGGTGGCCTGACGTTGAGTTCTGACCTCAGCCCGATTTTCATTTCCAAACAAAATGCAATGTCCCAATGACGTTAGGGTTCAACGTCAATCAGACGTCATGTTGACGCCTGTGCCTGCTGGGTGTTTAAGGCCATTTCGGTCATCATACAGTAAACATCCGTCATCTTCTCATCAGTGACGTGCATCTAAACAGTCTGTGGGTCAATGCGCGTAAAGATTTTGAACATCTTCATGATTTATCTTCTTTTAATGCTTCCAAACAGTTTGCTGCAATTATAAAGTGCACACGTCTTGAGGTAGTTCATTATGATGCGATTTACCTTCTATGGTATGTGCGATTTGATTGGACAGGAATCTCAGGACTGATTTTTCTAATCCCCATGGACAAGAAAAATAAAGTAGTGACTCCAGGTTGAAGGAAAGTAGTGGAGTAAAAGTACAGATACTGCACTAAAAATGTATTCAAGGGAAAGTAAAAATACACATTTTTAAAACTACTCAGTAAATTACAATTCCTGAGAAAAACTACTCAATTACAGTAACTTGAGTATTTGTAATTAGTTACTTTACACCACTGCAAACTACAAATACTCAAACAACTGTAATTTAGTAGTTTTTCTCAGGAATTGTAATTTAGTAAGTAAATTTAAAAATTTGTAATTTACTAAGAACATTTTAAAAACGTATTTTTACTTTCCCTTGAGTACATTTTTAGTGCTGTATCGATATTTTTACTTCACTATTTTCCTTCAACCTGCAGCCACTACTTTATTTTTACATGTCTAAGCGGATTAGAAAAATCAGTCCTGTGATTTCTGTCCAATCAAATCACACATAGAAGGTAAAACGCATCTTAGTGAACTTGGAAGTATTAAAAGTGTCCAAGAAGATGTTCAAAATCTTTTTACACGCATTGACCCAGAGACTGTTTAGATGCACGTCACTGATGAGAAGATGACGAATGTTTACTGTATGATGACCGAAATGGTCTTAAACACCCAGCAGCCACAAGAAGTCAACATAATTCAGATTGACGTTGTACCCCAACGTCGTGGAGACGTTCCATTTTGTTTGGAAATGAATAAAATCAAGCAAAAATCAACGTCTGATGATGTCACGGCTTGACGTTGTGTGGACGTTACCACTATGACATCTATCAGATGTTGGATTTTGGTTGCCATATCTGATGAATAAATGTCAGTATTTGTTTAAGACGTTAGTTTAAGATGTTGACTCGATGTTGGATTTTGGTCACTTTCTAACAACCTAAAATCAACCAAATATCAACGTCATTTGACGTCATTATTGGTGATCAAAAATAACGTTGTCCTTAGACGCTGGCTAGACATTGAATTTTGGTCACCTGACATCATGACCTAAATCTAACCTAATTTTAACGTCTTATGACGTTGAGTGCCTGCTGGGCAATAACTAGGTGCACTACAGAATGTTACGTTTACACACATCCACAAATTACATGTAAACGCATCAGCATTTTACAGCGTAATACTCACTACTCTTGAGTACATTTGAAAGGGCTACTTTTTACTCCTACTTTGAGTAATATTTAGAACAGATACTTTTACTCTACTTGCACTACATTTTTAGGCAAGTAATGGTACTCATATAAGTATGATTTTTCAGTACTCTTCCCACCACTGGTTAAATCATAATAGCTATTAAATCACGTTTTAGCTATGTATTGCACAAAAACAGAACAAGCACATGAGGAGATCAAAAACATGTTTTATTCAGCTCTTGAGGAAAAACAGACAAAGTCAGTCAGTTCCATGTCACCGATCAAACACACACAGACACAAAAATTACTGCGTAACAGCTATGGATAAAATCCAGTTTAGGTTGTGGATTTTGGTGTTTGAAAATACCTTCCCTTCTTCCAGTCAGTAGTGTTTTAGTTATAGATACTGTGAATGTTGAGATATTAAGCTTAGAGTTCCTCCTTATGGAACATTTTGCTACTAAGAAAGTGTTATGAACTCCTCCACAGGACAGTGGAAGGATTATAGACCAAAGGTAGTTAATATAACTAGCTGGACATGAGGTTTTGAGCTGGTTTGTGTGCTGGTGGAGCTTTAACTAGTCTCAGTAGTGTCACTGGACATCATTTTTTTTCTGCTAAACATTCATGCAGAGTTTACTGAAAGCATCTAATAGGATCAAACATGCACGGGGCCCAGTTTTTCAAAGAAAACAATCTAGAATAAATTGGTCCAGATTTGGAAAGCCCATGTTTTGCTATCCAGGATTAACTGATCTATCTCCCTTTTATGACAGTTTTTTAAAGGATCATTGGGTTGGATCACTGTGATCCAAATATCACATTTCAGGATTACCAAATCCTGTTTACCAGAGCCTTAAATGGAACCAACAGTGTAGCCTACTGGCTTAGCAAAGAACAACTAGGGTTGGCAAGGTAGGCAAAATACCAGTGGCCACAAACAGCCATTGTTTGTTTTGATGGTAAGAAACAGAAACACTGTAATCAACAAACATTTGATATTTTTTAGTATGTTCTAATACAATACTGCTTTGATATTGTTTTGTTATTGTCGTTTACCATATTTCATTAGATGTGACGTGCTTCATATTGGCTTCAAATATGAAGAAATTTATATATCATCAGTAGCCATTAAGTTTGTGATCATTCACTTAAAAAATACATTTTATTTTATTTTATTTGGTTTATTTGGTTCAAAAAATCACAACTGAATCCACCCTTCTGATGGGACTAGGATAATCCAGATTTTTTTGGATCAAATAGATCCCAATCTGAGTTCAAAGTTTTAAATAACCCAAAGAGCAGGTTTGATCCAAATCAAGTGTAAGATTGGATTAGATCAGGGGTGTCAAATTCATTTTAGCTCAGGGGCCACATGGAGGAAAATTATTCCCAAGTGGGCTGGACCGGTAAAATCATGGTATATATAACTTGAAAACAACAACTTAAGATTGTTTTCTTAGTTTTAATACGATCAACATAAAACATAAAGCTGGAGCCTGAGGACAATAGATCTCACGGCAATTCGGAACTTTTTGATTTAGTGGCTAATTCATATGAATTCATACGATCTCATTCGTACAATTAAGTACGATTTGCTTATCTACCAATGACGGTTGGGTTTAGGGGTGTGGTTGGGTGCCATGCCTACTTTTTTATATCGTACATTTTCCTACGACTACATTTGTATGAATTAGCCACTAAACTAACAAAATGAAATAGTTACGTTTCCTCGTGAGAACACCTCGGTGTGGTACGGCAGGGCATAGATTTGGTCTTTCTCTCTGAGAAGGCTGTCAAACTGACGCTGATTCAGGCTTTTGGATCGGATGAAATTAACAAGCTTGCAATTGCAACAGAAGTTTATTTTATTGAAAAATTGCAGCTCATTTTTATACAGAATCATCTCACGGGCCAGATTAAACCCATTTGTGAGCCTGATCTGGCCCACGGGCTGTACAATTGACACCCCTGCATGGTCTGAGCTTAATTCAAAATCCCTCTGTTACTTTTGAAAAACTCATTTCCAAGATTTGATCCAATCCGTGATCCAAAATCCCAATGGATTACTTTTGTAAAACTGGGCCCAGGTGACATTTTACCACAAAATCAAAAGGATAAAGAAAATATTTTGAATTTATGCATTGAAATAATATTATAATGAACAATAAGCAAGATCTAATTATACATTTCATTTATATAGTTGTTGGGAATGGCTACAATTCTCGTAATTGTAAAACAGCAAACTAAATTCAAATAGTAAATTTAATTATATGAATATACATATTTTATTCAATCGTCAAAAAAGAAAAAAAATATATAAAAAAATTCAAACAAGATGTATAACCCCAAACACACTGAAAAAAATGACTCATTGGATTTACTAGATTTTTGTTTAAGGTAAGTGGTTGCAAACAATTTACAGTTGAAACCAGAAGTTTACATACACTATAAAAAGGCACATAACCATTTAAAAAAATTGCCAGATGTTAATGTGACTAAACTTTTTCTCTTTTAGGTAAGTTAGGATTGTCACATTTGTTTCTGTTAAGCTTTATTAATAGCAGAATAATGAGAGAGATATTTTTTGAGAAATTGTTATAACTTTTCTTGAAAGTCAAGTTTACATACAATAAGATTATTATGCCTCTGAAAAAGCTCAGATGATGGTGTCAAGGTTTTGTAAGTTTCTGATTGGCTAATTGACAACATTTGAGTTAATTGGAGGCACAAGTGTAGAATAGTATTTAAGGAAAACCTCAAACACACTGCTTCCTTGTGTGACAACATGGGAAAATCAACAAGCCAGAATCAACAAAAAAGCCAGATTACAATTTGCTAAATTACACTGGGAAAAGAATCATTTTTGGAGACATGTCCTGTTGTCTGATGGAACTAAGATTGAACTGTTTGGCCATAATGACCAGTGTTACATTTGGAGGTCAAAGGGGAAAGCTTACAAGCTTAGGAACACCATCCCAACTGTGAAGTATGGGGGCGGCAGCATCATGTTGTGGGGCTGTTTTGCTGCAGGAGGGACTGGTCCACTTCACAGCATAGATGGCATCATGAAGAAAGAACATTATGTAGAAATACTGAAGCAACATCTCAAGACATCAGCCAGGAAATTAAGACTTGGCCACAAATGGGTCTTCCAAACAGACCATGACCCTAAGCATACTCCCAAATTAGTTAAAATGTGCTTAAAGGACAACAGAGTGAATGTTTTGGAGTGGCCATCCTAAAGCCCTGAACTCAATCCTATAGAAAATTTGTGGGCAGAGTTGAAAAAGCTTGTGCGAGCAAGACAGCCTACAAATCTGACTCAGTTACACCAATTCTATCAGGAGGAATGGGCCAAAATTCCTGCAAACTATTGTGAGAAGCTTGTGGAAGGATACCCAAAACATTTGACCAAAGTTATACAGTTTAAAAGCAAAGCTAAAAAAAAAACCAAGGAACTGCATGTAAACTTTTGACTGTCTAGAAATTCATAAAATATTCTCAAAAAGAAATCCCTCATTATTCTGGCATTTAGCAAACGTAAATGATTTAGGTAATCCTAACAGACCTAAATAGTAAACGTTTAGTATGATTTACCATCAAACATTTTTAAAAAATGGTTATGTTCCTTTTTTTAGAGTGTATGTAAACTTCTGGTTTCAACTGTATATGGGCTGAATTTAAACAAACACATTAAATGTAGTAATGTTCAACTTCATTTGTTTGCTTCAATTCAGCCCATATCAATTGTTTGCAGCCACTTACCTTAAAATAAATGTAGTAAATCCAATGAATCATTTTTTTCAGTTATGTGCGTTGTGAAATCCACCAAATAAAAACAAAAAGCAGTAACACTAAGGTGAGGACAGGACAGAATGACCTCTGACCTCCACATTCTAGTTCTTTTCTCTAGTTTTTATGTACCTTTGGCTTTCATACCAGCGGTCAGTGTTGAGACTGGCTCAGATAAATGCAGAAACAAGCAAACATCAACAAACTGAGTCGTTTCTTATTCCAGAAAGAAGCCCTTTTCTTGAGTGCAGCAATAGACGGATGGCTTTAGAGGACAGTTCAGACTGCAGAAACGCACACAAGTTCCTCAACACAGAAGGTAAACGCTTTAAATCTCTCAGATCAGACTCTCAAATCACCAAATATCGAAGACAAGAAGGTTTTAGAGCAGCGCGCAGCAAAATACATTCCACCATTACACATGAACACCAAACATGCTGCAGCAAAGGATTCTGGGTAAAGGCCTTTTCAGCAGAGGCACACACACACACACACACACAAAAAAACACGCTTTGTTTATATCCCTGCAGTGGCCTCAAAACACACCTGCTGTGTTTTCAACCATGCCAACACATTAAAAACTAGTTAGTTTGTTCTTTTAAAGCAGGGATGTCAGACTTAATTCCTGGAAGGCCGGAGCACTGCAGAGTTTAGTTCCAGCCCTGCTTCAACACACCTATCTGTAGGTTTCAAACAAGCCTAAAGTACTCAATGAGTTTGATCAGGTGTGTTTGATTAGGGTTGGAACTAAACTGCAGAGCTGCGGCCCTCCAGGAACTGAGTTTGACACCTGTGCTTTAAAGCAGGGGTGTCCAAACTCGGTCCTGGAAGGCCGGTGTCCTGGAGAGTTTATCTCCAACTTGCTTCAACACACAAGTTTCTAGTATATCTAGTAAAGCTAGATATACACTGGACTTTTCTCCCCATAGACTTTCATTCATACGCAGGCAAATGCATCAAACTGGAAACGCAAGGTTATGGTTCAAGTTTCGCAGGTCGCTGCGGTGCAAAGTTCAAGCTTGGTGAACTCCGACCCGCGAAATCGCATCACTTGACTACGTGAGACCAATCGAGGATCAAAACATGACCTTTCTGCACAGAAATTTAAAACATGGAGCAATCACTTGCTTTTTTAAATGTCTAATCATATTGTTTAATTTTCGCAGCGCTGTACGTCAGAATTTCGCACGCACAAACTCTAGTGTGAGGTTGATTAGCTGGTTCAGGTGTGTTTGATTAGGGTTGGAGCTAAACTCTCCTGGACACCGGCCCTCCAGGACCGAGTTTGGACACCCGTGCTTTAAAGTAATTAAACATCAAAAATGTTCAGTTTTCACCTCATCTACGGAACAAAGAATTCTGGGAAATAAATCCTTGGTATTTCCCTGCTTTGGTGTTGAGGTCAAGTTGATGTTAATGCATTAAATCCAGCAAATCGGGTGAAATAAAAACATAAATGAAACGAAAAAAGCTTCTGTGTGTGCACGGGAGCACGATTGATAATATTCCATCTAAAACTCATTTGTATTAAATAAATCCTGCACAGACAAACCGGAGAAGTGTTTTCTGTTGAAAGTCTTAAAGGTTAGCTTAAATAAATCCTGTAAAACACCTTGGTTAGGAAATGCATGTTGTTGCAAAAAAGAAAAGTACGGTGGCTAAAAGAGCACAAATGAGCTGTGTGTTAAGAAAACATGCAAAAAGAAAAACACTAACAAATAGAGAAAACATCTTCAACAAAGTGACAGCACATGTAATTTTGAAATTAAAAATGTACTGCGCAATACCTATGTTTCCATCCACCTATTTTTATGGGCATTTTGAATGCGCGCATAAAAACATGTTGATGGAAACACCAAGATGCGCATACATTTTGAAAATGCACATAAAATGTATGCGCATAACTGAGTAGGAGAAACTTTTTATTACATGAGAAAAGACGCACATAAACTACCATGGACACACTTACTGAACAAATTCCAGTGTGCGCATTAAAAAAGGTCATGTGATTTTGTTATAAGAGATCATGTGATGATAAAAATGTGTGTGAATGGACAAAGCAGTAGGCTGAGCCCACTGTAAAACACCTGAAATGTTGTTTTGGTCATTCTAAGATGGCGTAACCATTTTAGTATCAGTGTTATTGTATTATTAATTACCTCCAGAACCAAGAGCGTCTGTGCTCCGCGTCTCACGCTTTTAAACGCCACCACGCGTTCACTGCATATCTGCATTGTCTTCTGATGCGCATTTGTAAATGAAGAAAAGTTTGACGCAGCTTCTCGTACCGCAGCAAATTCTGTTTTTACTGTTGATATTTGGCGCCAGTTAGTCAGGAAGTGACGATTTTGTTACGTTTTGATAACGTCTTTTATACGATATTCCAGATTTGCGCATAAATTTAAACAAACATAGCTATTGTTATACTGGCAGAATAAGTAAGATCAGATTACAAATGGTCAAACTATCTAACTTATAATTTGTTGAGAATGGTCCGCATCTCGTTATTGTAACACAGCAACTTCAATTCATATAATAAATTAAACTGTATAAATATATGCATTTTATACATTTTTTATTCATTCATTCAATCATTCATTTTCTTTTCGGCTTAGTCCCTTTATTAATCCGGGGTCGCCACAGTGGAATAACCCGCCAACTTATCAAGCACATGTTTTACGCAGCGGATGCCCTTCCAGCTGCAACCCATCTCTGGGAAACATCCAAACACACTCATTCACACTCATACACTACGGACAATTTAGCCTACTTAATTCACCTGTACTGCATGTCTTTGGACTGTTGGGGAAACCGGAGCACCCGGAGGAAACCCACGCGAACATGGGGAGAATATGCAAACTCCACACAGAAACGCCAACTGACGCAGCCAAGGCTCGAACCAGCGACCTTCTTGCTGTGAGGCGACAGCACTACCTACTGCGCCACTGTGTCGCCCCTAAAATTTTTTTAATAAAAGATAAAATATATAAACAAAAAAAAAGATTTGTTGGTTAAAAATGACCCAAACATTTACTTCACCAGTTTTGTGAAATTTGCCTAATAATAATAATAATAATAATAATAATAATTATTATTATTATTATTATTATTATTATAATAATAATAAAAATAAGTAAACACTAAAGCAGGTCACACACTCAGAACACACACAAATCCAGAACTGCGCTGCACATTGCGCAGAGCACAATGCTAATGTGTCGGTGGACCCTAAAAAGTGACAAACCCTTCTTGTTCAGAGTCAGCGGTGGTGTTGTTGGATATCCAAGAGGTAAAGTTTAAATTTATTTTAACGTCCTTTTTAACTTAATTTATCTTACGATGAAAACTCACCACCACAGATTTCCATCAACAGCATTGACTCTAAACTGGGTTTAGCTGGGTTTTGCTGTCCCCCAACACATTTTCATTGTGGTCTGCATTATTTGCAATGTGTTTCTGTATTTGCATTTGTTGTGAGAGCTTAAGTGTTTATGTGTTGTCAAACTGATAAAGATGTTTTCTCGTTTTTTTGCATTTGTTTTCTTAACTTGCAGAGCGTTTGAGCTCTCTCGGCCACCGTAAAAAAAGGGTGCATTGGAGGTAGAGGAGGTGAGGAGGAGATTCAGGGCACAGACTCCTCCGTCGTTCCTGCTACTTTCTCCTCATCGCCCTGTTTCTGGTGCTGCAATCGGGCGTAACTCACAGCGTCTCCTCTGAAAAACAAACAGAGCACAAGCCTTAGTATGGCAAAGTCAAGAGTAACTTGGTAAAGAATTATTATAAATAAATCAAAAATAGACTCACTTCTTTCCAAGAGACGCAAGTCCGTAAAGAACTCCTGTAGCAAAGGCAATAGCGTTACCAACCAAAGTTGTGATGGAGAAGCTCAGAAAGACGGGAAACAGCGCCAATCTGAGGGAGAAAGTGGAATTAGGGTTAATTTTGATTAAAGAAAGTCATAAGGGCCACTTTTTTTAAAAAAAATGTAGATTTATACATCATCTGACGCAAGCTTTCTATTGATGTATGTACTGTTAAGATAGAAAATGATAAAAATATTGAAATATTGGGAAATATTGGCCTTTAAAGTCATCCAAATTAGGTTCTTATCCATGCATATTACTAATAACAAATAATATTTTCATATTTCTATGGTAGGAAATTGATTAAATGTGTTCACAGAACAAAATATTTACTTAATTTTACTTAATGATTTATGGCATATTTGAAAAGATTATCATTTTAGAATTTTGGCATATAATGTATTGTTGGCTGTTCCTTCAAATATACCCAACTTATTTACATTTTACTGTAAAACTATTTTTTAATTACATAAATTTGATTTTAAAATGGCTTTAGATACATTTATGATGTTAGAAAATATTTATTGCAGACATACTGCTATGGAAAACAATACCAGTTGAAAATGTTTAAGTCTCTCTGGATTCATAAAACATTAAGTTTTTGAATAATAAATATTTTTTATTTGATCCTGTAAGGTACTAATGACATTTATTTATTTATTTATTTATTTATTTATTTATTTTTGGCCTACAATAACAAAAAGTTGTTAAAAATAATACACAATAGCAGTGTTTTACCTTCAGAATAGTAACACTGAAATAAACTTTTTTTTCAATCACAATAAATAAAAAAATTAATTTTGACCAACTTCCTTTTCTTAAAAAACCCTTGAAATGACTATATTTTTTATCAGAAATATTATCAGACCTTAGAATAAAACAAATATTTTACTCAAACCATTTACTTAAACATATTAATTCATTCATTCATTTTCTTTTCGGCTTAGTCCCTTCATTAATCTGGGGTCGCCACAGCAGAATGAACCGCTAACTTATCCAGCATATGTTTTACGCAGCGAACGCCCTTCTAGCTGCAACCCATCACTGGGAAACACCTATACACTCTCATTGCACCTAAACACTCTCTACACCTATACACTCTCATACACTACTTACAAAAGCAATGATCATGCCATAATACATTTGAAGTCAGAATTTCTGATAACTGATTATTTAATCTTTGCCATGATGACAGTACATAATATTTGACTAGATATTTTTTTATATAATAGTATTAAGTGACATTTAAAGGCTTAATTAGGCAAGTTAGTGTAATTAGGCAAGTGAATGTATAATGATGGTTTGTTCTGTAGACTAAAATATTGTTCCGGAACATTATAATTATAATGTTCCAAAGAACAAAATATTGCTTAAGGGGGCTAATAATATTGACCCTAAAATTGTTTAAAAAAAATTTAAACTGCTTTTATTCTAGCCGAAATGAAGCAAACAAGACTTCCTCCAGAAGAAACAATATTATAGGAAATATTGTAAAAATTGTAAAACATAATTTGGGAAATATTTGAAAAAGAATAATAATTTTGACTTCAACTGTATATAAATTGATGTTGTACTATGGTGTGAGATATTGCTGGTATGTGTCTGACCCGCAGTAGAAGAGTGCTTTCTGCCAGGGCTTCAGTCGGTCTGCACGCGCCGCCACTGCATTGGCAAACTCCACAAACTGACAGCAGAACGGCACCTCACACAGGAACAGCACAAATGCCGTCAACCTGAAGGACAAAAACCACACACATACTTCATATTCTGAGTGGTGAAACTACCGGCTTAATGAACAATTAAAAGGTTTTGAATGTTCTTACACCATCCAAACTCCAGCAGCAATGTTTAGCGGATGCACAGTAACACAGTTCCAAACGCCCATTGTTGCACATGCTAGAAAACAAACATTTATTTTAGCCATGTATATTATTATTATATTACAGCAGTAATGTTAGTGGGAAATCAATATGTGCTTTTCAAATTAATATAGTGCGGTAAAGTCAATATGCAAATAGCTAGCAATTTAACTACTGAAGCCCAGAGTTATAATAACATGTAATCAATTTAAAACAAATAATTTAATATCAAAACAATCCAAATAAAATGCTTATACTTAGGTATATGCTGGTCTGTGTTTATGTAATTGTTATATAATTATAGTTATTGATTAAATGTTTAATTGGTTTACCTATATTATCACATTCTACAGCAGTTTTTTAATGGGGAGTAAAAAAACAAAATAAATATAATAAATAAAAATAAGAATAAAAATAAGTAAAAATAAGAATAAATATATATGTGCTGTCAAAAGAAATATATTTACATATAAATGTATAATTATAAATAAATCTAAATATATATGTAAATATATTTCTTGTGTATATTTTTGTGCAATTAATTGTTTGACAGCATATATGTATTTATTCTTTTTTTTACTTTACATTATTATTTTCATTTTATACAATTATATACAATTTTATGCAATGTACACTATGCACAAATATATTTAGCAAATATTCACTTTTATTTCCTTTTGAATGCAATTAATTGTTTGACAGCACTAATATATATATATACATACAGTTGAAGTCAGAATCATTAGCCCCCCTTTTAATTTTTTTTTCTTTTTTTTAAATATTTCCCAAATGATGTTTAACAGAGCAAGGAAATTTTCACAGCATGTCTGATAATGTTTTTTCTTCTGGAGAAAGTCTTAGTTGTTTTATTTCGGCTAGAATAAAAGCAGTTTTGAATTTTTTAAGAACCATTTTAAGGACAAAATTATTAGCCCCTTTAGGCTAATTTTTCCGATAGTCTACAGAACAAATAATCGTTATACATTAACTTGCCTAACTACCCTAACCTGCCTAGTTAACCTAATTAACCTAGTTAAGCCTTTAAATGCCACTTTAAGCTGTATAAAGTGTCTTGAAAAATATCTAGTCAAATATTATTTACTGTCATCATGGCAAAGACAAAATAAATCAGTTATTAGAAATGAGTTATTAAAACTATTATGTTTAGAAATGTGTTGAAAAAATCTTCTCTCCATTAAACAGAAATTGGGGGGGGGGGGGGGACAGGGTGTCTAATAATTCAGGGGGGCTAATAATTCTGACTTCAACTGTATATATATATATATATATATATACATATATATAAGATAATGTATAAATAATTTCAAATAAATTAAATGCAGTACAGTACTCTATAGTGAAAAAAATAAAGCAATAATGCAATCATTGGTTTGTTTAATGGTTTGTTTATTAGCTGCTTCAGGAACCAGTTATACGTTTTATCAGTGTTAGAATATTAAAAAAACAGATGAACACACAGATCAGCTGCTCTGCCTGATGGAGAACAAGCTTTTGTTGCTTAGACGAGCAGCTGCTTCTGTCATCTGTGTCTCAGCATGTAGAAAACAGAAAACTATTGATATACACACACACACACACACACACACACACACACACACACACAGTTGTATGATGCAGCTGTGTGTGCGTGTGTGTGTTCAGTCTTTGTGTCTAAATGTATGAACAGAACACAGAAGTGCATCCGCCTGCAGCAAAACCATGCAATATAAAAGTCAGAAGAGACGGACAAAAAGAAACGTTTTGAGGTAAAAGTTTATAGAAAAACTGGGGAAAAAAATGGTAGATTCATATACAAAATACTTCGCTAATTAATTTTCCTTCGGCTTAGTCCCTTATTTATCAGGGGTCACCACAGCAGAATGAACCACCAACTTATCCAGCATATGTTTTACACAGCGGATGCCCTTTCAGCTGCAACTCATTACTGGGAAACGTCCATACACACTCATTTACACACATACACATAGAGCTAATTTAGTTTATTCAATTAATCTATAGCGCATCTCTTTGGACTGTGGGGGAAACCGGAGCACTCGGACGAAACCCACACCAACATGAACTAAATACTTAGATTAAAATAAATGAGATGAAAATAAAATACACATATATATATATTTTTTTTTACAAATTAATATTTTTATTTACTTCACCTTTATTTAGTTATATAAAATATTATTTAGTTATATATATAGATATATACATACAGTTAAAGTCAGAATTATTAGCCCCCCTTTGAATTGTTTTTTCTTTTTTAAATATTTCCCAAATGATGTTTATATATATTGTTGAAAAAATTTTCTCTCTGTTAAACAGAAATTGGGAAAAAATAAATAGGGGGCCTAATAATTCTGGAGAGCTAATAATTCAGACTTCAACTATATACATATATAGTTTTTAAAGAAAATAAATTCAAAGGGGGGCTAATAATTCTGACTTCAACTGTGTGTGTGTGTGTGTATATATATATATACACACACACACACACACACACACACACACACACACACACACACACACACACACACACACACACACAGTTGAAGTCCGAATTATTAGAATTAATTATCAGAATTAAATTATGAATTTTTTTTCTTTAAAAACCATTTTAAGGACAAAATTATTAGCCCCTTTAAGCTATATTTGCTTTTAATAGTCTACAGAACAAACCATCGTTATACAATAACTTGCCTAATTACCTTAACCTGCCTAGTTAACCTAATTAACCTAGTTAAGCCTTTAAATGTCACTTTAAGCTGTATAGAAGTGTCTTGAAAAATATCTAGTCAAATATTATTTACTGTCATCATGGCAAAGATAAGATAAATCAGTTATTAGAAATGAGTTATTAAAACTATTATGTTTAGAAATGTGTTGAAAAAATCATCTCTCCGTTAAACAGAAATTGGGGAAAAAATAAACAGGGGGGCTAATAATTCAGGGGGGGCTAATAATTCTGATTTTAACTGTGTGTGTGTGTGTGTGTGTGTGTGTGTGTGTGTGTGTGTGTGTGTATATATATATTTTATATATAAATTATAGTAACTTATTTTTTTTAGTTTATTTATTTAGGCATTTTTTAAATTATTATGAATTAATTTTAATTAATTAATTTATTTTGAATTAATACATACACCTTTTTAAGATAAATTAAAATAAAAAATAAATAAAAAATGAATAATTAATTAATTAAATATTTTTTGTTATTTTATTTAGTTATTTATAGTTATCTTTTAGTTTATTTATTTAGGCATTTTAAAATGTCATACAAGATTTTTAATACAATTAAATAAAAAATAAAGAAAAAATATATAATTAGAGTAATATTATTTTATTTTATTCTATCTTATTTTACTTAGTTACTTTAATTTAGTTAATTGTAGTTACCCATTATTTTTAAATTGATTAATTTAGGTATTTTTTAATTATGTCATACATGCTTTTAACTCAGAAATAGACATTTTTTCACTGTGTTTTTTATTAAGCTTTTTATAAACATAGTATAACATTTACTTAAAACGTTTACATTCATTCATTCATTTTCTTATCGGCTTAGTCCCTTTATTAATCAGGGGTCGCCACAGCGGAATGAACCGCCAACTTATCCAGCATATGTTTTACACATCGGATGCCCTTCCAGCTTCAACCCAGTACTGGGAAACACCCATACACACTCTCACATGCACACTCATACACTACAGCCAATTTAGTTAATTCAATTCACCTATAGCGCATGTATTTGAACTCTGGGGGAAACCAGAGCACCCGGAGGAAACCCACGCCAACACGGGGAGAACATGCAAACTCCACACAGAAATGCCAACTGACCCAGCCGGGACTCGAACCAGCGACCTTCTTGCTGTGAGGCGGCAGTGCTAACCACTGAGCCACTGTGTCACCCTAATTAATAATAAATAAATAATAATAATAAAAAATAATAATAATGACAATTTTTTAAAATAATACATAAAAAATAGACATTTTTAAACATGTTTTCCTTGCAATAACTAATTTTTAAAACCTAAATCAAACTGAAACATTTAATGAATTTGTTCTTATTATTGCTGTTGTTGTCCTTTATTATTAAATAGCTACATATATGTTTGTACAGAATAAAACAGAGATTATAATCTAATATAACTCCTGCACCAGACTGAGAGATATTGTGTTCGTGTATAACACCTAGCGGTCCATAACAAAAGAGATGACAGGAGAAAAGGATGACAAAGAAAGAGCAAGAGCAGAGAAAGTTGTCGTTGCTATGAAACCTGTGTTACCATGACAGTGTCACACACAAAAAGAGCTCTTATTAACCACAACACATCAAACACATCACATTAAACGCAATACTGTATATGATTGATATTCATGATTGCTGTAGGTGCTCTTGTTTCTGACACTGATAGATTACCATATTCATTACAGTAGTATTCCTGTGTCAGCATAAATACAGTATATGGTGTTGTTTTCTATGGGAGTCATTGTGTGAAGGTGTGATTGATTGGACATTCTGGCAGATCACAGAGCTCTTTGTTCAAAGTATTGATTAGATTGATGGTTTTGGTTCATTTTCATCTCAAAATAATAGGGTATATGCTGCTTTATATGATATTGTGGTTGATAATACCTGTGTTGTTTACCTATGTTATAATATTGGGTACAACAGGGTATTTTAAACTGGGGTCAAGGAGAGTGTGTATGAAAGGATTAAATTAAATTTAATTTAATTACAAAACAAAATTTACAAAAATTACCAAAATTTAATAAAATTAAAGAAAATTGAATAAATTCAATTAAATTCAACCTAATTAAATGAAATTAATAAAAAAATAAATAAAATAAAATAGGTAACAATTAAATTAAAGTGCTCTTGTTACAAGCTCTATTTACTTACTATAGTAACTACAATTAATTATGTATAATTACATGCAAGTAACCCTAAACCAAACCTGCATTCTAACCCTAACAATATAGTATGTATGTGCAATTAATTAATATAACTGAGTAGTTAAATGAGTAGTTACACTCTAATAAGAACACCTTAAAATAAAGTGTAACCAAACAAATAACACAAAAACACTGATATTTCATTTAATATATATTTATTTTTATATATATATTATATTTTATCTTATAAAATTATTAAAAAAAAAATAACAGTACAAAATAGTTGTGGTTAATAAAAAATATAAAAAATACTATACATAATATATAAAATAATTTTATAATATATATATATATATATATATATATATATATATATATATATATATATATATATATATATATATATATATATATATATATATATATATATATATATTAATATATATTAATATATATTAATACATAATATAATATAATAATACACACACACACACACACACACACAGTTGAAGTCAAAATTATTACCTTAAAGTATGTTTAACAGAGGAAGGAAATTTTCACAGTATGTCTGATAATATTTTTTCTTCTGGAGAAAGTTTTATTTTTTATTTCAGCTAGATTTTATTCTAGTTTAAAAAAAAAAAAAAACATTTTAAGGACAAAATTATTAGCCCCTTTAAACTATATATTTTTTTGATAGTCTACAGAACAAACCATCATTATACAATAACTTGCCTAATTCCCCTAACCTGCCTAGTTAACCTAATTAACCTAGTTAAGCCTTAAGCCTAGTTAAGACTTTAAAGTGTATAGAAGTGTCTTGAAAAATATCTAGTCAAATATTATTTACTGTCATCATGACAAAGATAAAATAAATCCGTTATTAGAAATGAGTTATTAAAACTATTATGTTTAGAAATGTGTTGAAAAAATCTTCTCTTTGTTAACCCGAATATGGGGGAAAAAATAAACAGGGGGGCTAATAATTCTGACTTCAACTGTATATATATATATATATATATATATATATATATATATATATATATATATATATATATATATATATATATATATATATATATATATATATATATATATATATATATATATATATATATATATATATAGTATATGGTATACTGAATTATATTTATATAAATAGTATATGGTATACTGTATTATATTTATATAAATATTTATTATATGTGAATATGTATATAAATACATATATAAATAAATAACAAATATAAGTGAGTACAAATATTATTACATAAATATCATTATATATTTAGAATATTATTACATATTTTAAATACTTTTTTATAAATAAATCAGTTATTAGAAATGAGTTATTAAAACTATTATGTTTAGAAATGTGTTGAAAAAATCTTCTCTTTGTTAAACCGAATATGGGGGAAAAAATAAACAGGGGGGCTAATAATTCTGACTTCAACTGTATATATATATATATATATATATATATATATATATATATATATATATATATATATATATATATATATATATATATATATATATATATATATATATATATATATATATATATAGTATATGGTATACTGAATTATATTTATATAAATAGTATATGGTATACTGAATTATATTTATATAAATAGTATATGTATATAGTAATAGTATAAATAGTATATGGTATACTGTATACACTGTATACATATATAAATAAATAACAAATATAAGTGAGTACAAATATTATTACATAAATATCATTATATATTTAGAATATTATTACATATTTTAAATACTTTTTTATAAATAAATATAGCAATGCAATAACGAGTACAAAATAATTAACAATATAGAAAGTGATTTATGTAATTAAATATGAACTTATTTGTATTTTAGTATTTGTGTTTAATTATTTATTTTAGTTTGTACATTTAAACAAAAACAAATACATATTATGGTACTACAATGACTACACAAATAAATATTTGATTATATTCAAATAGTTTATATAATTTTTTAAACAGTTATATGTTAAATATTTTAATAAATTTAAAAATATTGCATTCTTGCATCAGTAAAGACAATTTGTTATTAACTGTAACAAATTTATAAAATACATATTTCTAAGTATAAATTGGGTCTTTATATTAGGGATGCAACGATTGACCAATGTCACTATTAACCGCACTTTAATTCATCCCGGTTAATTAATCGTAAAGGCTTCTCAACATCGCGTTTCTGTTGCACGGAATGAAACTGCTGCATCTAAACAAAGTTATGCCAACTGTGTGCTAGTTCCGAGCTTATACACAGAGGCTAATACACACACTGGATTAACTATGACTGAGACAGCAGCGGGCCATCAACATATTGCGTCTTTTCCGTGCACAAGTTCGTTATTTTCAATAGAGGCGTATATTGACGTTATTCTTCAAGCGAAAGTGCGCCCATTTTCGCGTTTTAAAACTTCACGATTCAGTTACCTATGGGAGAAATGACTAGGAATAATAAACCACAGAAAACGGTCAAACTTGCTCTATAAACAAGTGTTTGCATGATTATACAAACAAAGTAGAATCATATAATCAGAAAATATAAGTTTGCAACATCAAGCAGCATAACAAGCTGTTTTTAATGTCTAAAAATTAATAATAGTGAATGAGACCGGAAGTTTCAAGCCAAAAAGATTCAAATGGCTGCGCCCACTCGTACGTGAAAGATAAGGTGAATAGGGAGTGACGCGTTCTTCCAGGGACACACAGTTGAAAACATCTCACGCTGTAGCGGCTTTCAGTTCAATGTAAACAAAAGATGTGTTCGACGAATTATTACAAATTATTAAAATGATTATGTATGTATGACCACAGATGACAAATTGTGATTTGTCAAATACTATTTATTTTTATTTATTTATTTATTTATTGTTCTGTTGTTTATTTTCAGCGTAAAATTATTACTTATGTTTAAAATCAAAAACTTTTTTTACTTATTTTTAAGTCCAAAGAGAAATGGACTATTGCTTGGTTTTTATTATTATTTTGTGCTGAAGTATTTAGTTACTGAGCAGGAATAAACAACGCTTTTAAATATAATGAGTTTTCATGTGATTTTTCTAAACTTGTAGGCCCAGTTTCACAAACAGGGCTTAGATTAAGCCAGGACTAGGCCTTAGTTAATTTAGGCTATTTAACCCACATTTATAAAAATGGCCTTAAAAAAATATATTACTGGTGAGCACCTGGAGAAAAAAAATGACACTGATGTATTTTAAGACTCACTTTATCTCACTGCAAGTTATTTTGAGTTGAGACAGCTCAAACATGCAATTTAATCTTGACTAGCCTAAAACCTTGTTTGTGAAACCGGGGGGTAGTGTTTTGAAATTAATGAAAGCATAATAACCGTGATTATTCCTCAGACTATAATCGTACAACTAAAATCTATAATCGTTGCATTCCTACTGTATATGCTGTAAAACCGTTTAAAAGTTGTAAAAACAGATTAACGAATAACCTTTTACAAGAAATTATTGTTTTATTCTGTTTGCCAATTCCACAATTTTTTCAGTGCGTTTCTTCGTAAATGATTATTTTAGCGAAAACTATTTTTTTTACACAATTTTGTTTGTCGTACATGATAATATATATCAATTTTAGAATGGGGGCATCTAAAAGACTGAAAACCTCTAAGGAAATAATGTCACTGAGCACACAATGATTCATCATCTATTCTTATATTGACATAACTTAATCCATAATGAGAAGCCACTAGGAGTCATGTGATTGTGCAGTAAAGTGTGTGTGTGTGTGTGTGTGTGTGTGTGTGTGTGTGTTTGAAACAGGATCATTTTTAGGAAGGTTTCAGATACCCTCTCTCTCTCACACACACACACACCTGTTTATTAAAACAGTGTTTCCCAACCCTGTTCCTGGAGGCACACCAACAGTACATATTTTGGATGTCTCCCTTATCTGACCCATTCATTTCAGGTTTTGGAGTCTCTTTTGATGTTCTGATGAGTTGAATCAGGTGTGTTTGATTAGGAAGAGGTTGAAAATGTGTACTGTTGGTGTGCCTTCAGAAACAGGGTTGGGAACTTCTGTATTAGAAGATACTGAACAGGAAACCCTGCTGCAATAAACCTGTGTGATACTCACATATGCCACCCAGCACACCGGCCAGTTTGCAGATCCAGCGGTACCACCAGGACATGCCATCCTCATCTGTGGCAGTTTTGGTGGGTGCTTCAGCCTCTTCTGTGCTCATTTTCCACTGTTGAATTATTCAGGCTCCCAGTGTCTCACTTACAGCACAGCGGCACCTGCAGTACCAGCGGCGGCCTGAGGGAGTCGCTGTTTCCACGAAGAGGACAATAGCTGGAAACTACAGCCGACTGTAATGTCAGGCAAATAAACTAATTGCGGAATAAAGTTAGGAAAAAACCGGGACTTAAAAATATGAGTGAGAAATCTTTCCTTTAAAGTAAAAAAGGTTGAAAATAACGCTGGGGGGAGATTAATGCGCCGTTATTTACCTGACGTTGCTGCTGTTATTATGGTGTTATAGAGGCAGTAGACAGCTACACATCCAGATATACTCCAAACCTGTCAGGAAAGCGTGTATTTGTAAAAGTGTCGGCTTTAGATGGTTTTCTGAATCGGTGTCCCCTGAATTAAATAATCCTTAAAACATCAGGTTAATTTAATAGAGCTTTTGCTCCGCGGCTCTTTCTTGGAGGTTCCCTTGTCTGCGTTGCATTGTGGGCGGAGCCAATAATGCGTCACTGCACAAAAGGCGCTTCAGGGGCATCATTTGCAACCGAGTTTGCGCAGTGTAGTGAAAACAAGAAACTAAAGTCAAAACATAAACCTGAAATTATTTGTAAATAGAAAAGAAAGAAACTATCTATCTATCTATCTATCTATCTATCTATCTATCTATCTATCTATCTATCTATCTATCTATCTGTCTGTCTGTCTGTCTGTCTGTCTGTCTGTCTGTCTGTCTGTCTGTCTGTCTGTCTGTCTGTTTGTCTGCCTGTCTGTCTGTCTGTCTATATCTATATATCACAATTAACTAATAAAATAACTAAAATTATGAATGTAAATAAAACACTGAGAACACTAATAATAAAAACGACTTTTAGTTGAGGCTAGTAAAAAGATTGCAGTAGTTACTCCTTGATATAAAATAACAACTTTATAATAATAATAATTAGACTTAAAACTATGTTTACATGATAGACACTTCTAAGCATGTTTGTAATTTGTTTTATTATTGTTATTATTATTAATATTACAGTTTTTCTCAGTGGCTTTGGTGCATTTCTCACAACACTATTTACATTTGCACAACAGTTAATGCATTTCTCAAAACAATTAGTCATTTGAGCACATCATAGTGGCAGTTTCTCATTCCTTTCAACAAATTGCAAATGCTTTTGGACATGCATCAATTGCTTTCATACAACTCTCTGCTGTTTTATAACATTATCATTTGCTTATGTCATGTCAGTCAAAATGAACTAAACTTGTGGATGCTGAATAGTCATTCCATATAAAACTAATAGTCCACATTTCATTACTTGAGTCATTACATACAAAAATGTTGAACTAGTTGTGAAAATCTGTCAAGCTAATTTTATTTAAAAACTTTAAATCTTTTTTTTTTTTCTGAAAATGTCTTCTAAATTGAACAATTTGATGAATGATTTACAGACCTGTGTATGTTGTAGGTTCAGTTTCAATATGTACTGCAATATTGTTTACAGTTGTGCACAGCTCTACCCAAAGGAAGTTCATGTTTGTTGTAAATAAGGGTGTGTTTATTCTTTTGCACAATGCTGTGAATAAATTAGAATTGTAAAGAGCAAATGCAGTAAAAATGTGAAACATACATATTCAGTGTCTTGTACTCAGATACCTCACTAAATGCAGCGATGTCTAACTTTACTGTAGCTTTCAAATGGCTGTGCTAATAGTATATAGTGCTGTCTTGAGCATTCTCAGGAAGTGTCAACAAAATCTGACTTTTTTGCATTGGAAAAAATGTAGAGAGTAAACTGTCATAATGAAAACATGACAAAGCCATTTGACTATCTTGTTCATAAACAATGGTGGCAGGACTTTTCATCTTGATGACACTGACACTTGATTGACATCAATACTTGCTTTTGAGGAATGAGCTCTCCATTTTAGACAAGTGACTCGCTTTTGCAGGTTATCCACTAGGTTTTGCAGTTTGCACTAATTGTTTTGAGAAATGCATTAACTGTTGTGCAAATGTAAATAGTGTTGTGAGAAATGCACCAAAGCAACTGAGATTTAAAAAATCTAGTAGTTACCCATTGCTATTAAAAGAACACAGGTTTAAATATTTGTTTTTACAGCTTAAATGCAGTTTTCAGACTTATGATGATGATTTTTAACTACTAATGCCATTATATATATATATATATATATATATATATATATATATATATATATATATATATATATATATATATATAGAGAGAGAGAGAGAGAGAGAGAGAGAGAGAGAGAGAGAGAGAGAGAGAGAGAGAGAGAGAGAGAGAGAGAGAGAGAGAGAGAGAATTATATATATAATGACCAACACTTAAACAAGTAATTTTATTATTATTAAAATCAGAACGTCTAAAGAGGCTGAAAAAAACATTACATAGAAGTATACAGAGATGTATAATATCTGTGTGAATTAAATGTAGAGATTTGACCTGAAATTAAAACAAAGGCATTATGCCTTATAAACTTTATTTTTTTTGTCTACGTGTAGCCTAATTTAATTCGTTAACATGAAAATAATACTTATACATATACAAGTTTTGCTGTATATTTTGTTGCATAGTGTTATTGTTTCAGAAAAGAAAAAACTATATGCAGCATAATATAAAACAAAACGTGTATATCTAGAAGTATTATTTTCATGTTAGCATTATAAAGTTATTTTTATAAAATAAATATAAGTATTATTTTCAGATTAGCATTAATAATAAAACATACAATTTAATTAAAAAAATGTATAATAAAAGAAAAATCTCAATCGAAAAGAAAAGCTGACGTCGGCGACAACGAACTATCGCGAGATGTTGAGATCGGCGTTAACACCGATCTCCAAAACAGATGTCCTCCCTCACCCAGTTTACCCTCAGTGTGACGGGATTTACAGATCTACAAAACACATTAGCGGATCCACAGCGGCTGTGGGAAGTTTGTTGCCAGGTGTCTCAGCAGTGCACGAAGCCGAATCTCGGACAGAGACCAGCGGACAGCAGAAAATGAGCTTCTTATTGTGAGTTTGGCCGTCAAATTCATACAACAATAATAATACTATATATATTAACATGTAGTCCTCTAGCTCGTCTTGCTAAAGAGCTATTTGAGTTTTCGCACTGAATTGACTTCAGTTGTGCGCGTGCTGGTCGTCAAATGTGCCAGCATTTCAGCCTGACAGTTCAGTTATAATAATCATATTTTGCATAGTACTGCTTCAGCATAGGGATTACCTCATATCTCGCACATTTGCACCGTTTTCTTGGCTCTGTTGAATTGCTGGGCTGGAAGGGGGGCAGATCTTATGTAATTCGTGTTTGTTTCACACTGTGCTGTTTAAAAAGCACGTTGTGTGTCTTGTCACTTTGCATTCAAAGTAAGAAAAGATCCTCTCGAAATAGACTGTATGCTGTATTCAGGTAGCGGACAGTGTTGCTACTGTCATATGAATGTATAGACAAGAAGCTGAATGATTTAATCTACTAAAATGCAGTTTAATTCAATTCAGCATTAATCAAATCAGTTTTGGAGCAAAGAGGGTGTATGTGCTTTTTTAATGAGGTAAAGTTGGTATTTTATTATATTTTTGTACAGTGACAACATGTGACACGGTCTCTATATTGTTTATTACGCTGCTTTGAATATTTCAGTCTGCAAATCGCATGTAAATATGTCTTCAAAACAACATTAGCACTATTTAATTGACTGAACATTGATGTACTTTGAAAGTCATTGGCTGCTAATATGACTTTATTATTTAGTATTTCACTATTTTACATATTATTAAGGAGAAAGTTCAAATGTGTGAATATAAAACCAACTTTACCCCAATGCCTTTTTTTCTATAATAGCTTTTAAGATCTTCTTTACATCTTTTTGTCGAGGAAATCTTAAAGGGACAGTTCACCCGAAAATCAAAATTCTGTCGTTATCTACTCACCCTTTACTTGTTTTAAACCTTTATGAATTTATTTATTTTGCTAAGCACAGAAGAAGATATTTAGAAAGATATTGAAAACCTGTAAATAAGACTTGAAAACAACATTAGCACTATTTAATTGACTGAACATTGATGTACTTTGAAAGTCATTGACTGCTAATATGATTTTATTAAGTATTTCACTATTTTATATAGCCTATTATTAAGGAGATAGTCCAAATGTGTGAATATAAAACCATCTTAACCTCAATGCCTTTTGATTTGTTATAGCTTTCAAGAACATGTTTGCATCTTTTTGTCGAGGAAATCTTAAAGGGATAGTTCACCCTAAAATCAAAATTCTGTCGTTATCTACTCACCCTTTACTTGTTTTAAACCTTTATGAATTTATTTCTTTTGCTAAGCACAGAAGAAGATATTTAGAAAGATATTGGAAACCTGTAAATATGTCTTCAAAACAACATTAGCACTATTTGATTGACTGATCATTGATGTACTTTGAAAGTCATTGGCTGCTAATATGACTTTATTATTTAGTATTTCACTATTTTACATATTATTAAGGAGAAAGTTCAAATGTGCGACTATAAAACCAACTTTACCCCAATGCCTTTTTTTCTATAATAGCTTTTAAGATCTTGTTTACATATTTTTGTCGAGGAAATCTTAAAGGCACAGTTCACGGTAAAATCAAAATTCTGTCGTTATCTACTCACCCTTTACTTGTTTTAAACCTTTATGAATTTATTTATTTTGCTAAGCACAGAAAAAGATATTTAGAAAGATATTGAAAACCTGTAAATAAGACTTCAAAACAACATTAGCACTATTTAATTGACTGAACATTGATGTACTTTGAAAGTCGATGGCTGCTAATTTGATTTTATTATTAAGTATTTCACTATTTTATATAGACTATTATTAAGGAGATAGTCCAAATGTGTGAATATAAAAGCATCTTAACCTCAATGCCTTTTAATTTGTTATAGCTTTGAAGAACATGTTTGCATCTTTTTGTCGAGGAAATCTTAAAGGGATAGTTCACCCGAAAATCAAAATTCTGTCGTTATCTACTCACCCTTTACTTGTTTTAAACCTTTATGAATTTCATTCTTTTGCTAAGCACAGAAGAAGATATTTAGAAAGATTGGAAACCTGTAACCATCGACTTCCATAGTATCAAAAGGTTTTCAGCTTGCTTCAAAATGTCTTCTTCAGTGTTTAACATAGGCCGATAAACAATATTATATCGAAGCGTGATAAAATCTGTCAATAACAATGATAAGCTCTGGACTTTTTTACTCTATATTGATGTAAGAGCAATTGGGTTGGCTAAATTGTCTGTAGTGTATGAGTGTGTATGGATGTTCCCCAGAGATGGGTTGCAGCTGGCAGGGCATCCGCTGCGTAAAACATATGCTGGATAAGTTGGCAGTTCATTCCGCTGTGGCGACCCCAGATTAATAAAGGGACTAAGCGAAAAGAAAATAAATGAGTGAATGATCTTAGAGCCAATCACACAGCAGAAATGTACAGCAATGGGAATCTAGAAGTGTGTTGATATTAGAGATGCACTGAATTTTCGGCCACTGAAAATAGGTTATGCTATTTAATGGACCCTCTAATTTTTGTGGCTTCAGTCATTGTTGGGATACTCTTTTAAATCTGGAAGCATTAACCACAGATATTGAAATATATATTGTTATTGTTCAATATGGAAAAGAATTACTCGAGATATATTGTCATATCGCTCAGCCCTAGTTTAAAAGAAGAAAGAAACTAATAAATCTATAAAACCACTTTATTTTGGGTGGACTATCCCTTTTAATGCAGGACGCTTCTCAATCTGATTCTGAAGTCATGCCAGGATCCTGTTTGTTTTGATCCGTCTGTAATTGAATTTACTGAGAAGGCTGTTTAAGGCGATTAGGGAAGTTTGTTAAAAGAAAGCCAGTCTTCCTCAAAAACAGCCGAGGATGATTTAATTTGGAAAATATTGCGACGCTCTTGTGATGCTTCACCGGAAGCATGTGATTTAGGAGAAGTTATGAGCAAGCACAGACATGCGGTATCATTGCCGTTGTTTCGAGGTTCACTAAAAATATATTTTCCTATAAACCAGATAAACATCGTGCTTTGTGTCTTAAGATTTGCATTGCAAATCAGATGAGAAATATGTAAAAGAAATGTGACATTATAACATGCACATGTGATTAGGACGTATTTCACATAGTCTCTTTTGACATCCATTAATTGCATTTATTTTTACTGTCCTCCAGCGGGAATCGTTCGTCTAAGACGTTTAAGCCGAAGAAGAATATTCCTGAAGGGTCTCATCAGTATGAGCTGCTCAAACATGCTGAAGCTACCCTGGGCAGTGGAAACCTGCGTATGGCCGTCATGCTGCCTGAAGGAGAAGATCTGAATGAATGGGTGGCTGTAAATAGTAAGACTCACGAGTGATTGTATTTATTAAAGTGCCCCCATTATGCTATTCTGAGTCTCCTATAATAGGTTTGCATTAGGGCTGCAACTAATGATTATTTCGATAATCGTTTAGTTAGGCGATAATTTTTTTTCTCGATTAATCAGATAAAAACAAAACTCTTTTTTTTTCTTAATTTGACATTTTGCTTCTTATAACTATATAAAACCATAAATCAGTGTAGGGCTGCACAATATTGGGAAAGTCTAATATTGCGATATTTAATTTTTCTGCCATTAAATATTCCGATATGAATACAGTTTCACAAGATAGTTTTAATAGCTCTTGACAGTTTTTTGGGGGGAGTCTAACAGTATTCAGGTACAGAAATTAAATAATCTCAATGCGAAAAATATATATGTACAGTTGAAGTCAGAATTATTAGCCCCCCTGTTTATTTTTTTCCCCAATTTTTGTTTAACGGAGATAATATTTTTTCAACACATTTCTAAACATAATAGTTTTAATAACTCATTTCTAATCACTGATTTATTTTATCTTTGCCATGATGACAGTAAATAATATTTGACTAGATATTTTTCAAGACACTTCTATACAGCTTAAAGTGACATTTAAAGGCTTAACTGGGTTAATTAGGTTAACTAGGCAGGTTAGGGTAATTAGGCAAGTTATTGTATAATGATGGTTTGTTCTGTAGACAATCAAAAAAAATATAGCTTAAAGGGGCAAATAATTTTGACCTTAAAATTGTTTTAAAAAAATTAAAAACCGCTTGTATTCTAGCCGAAATAAAACAAATAAGACTTTCTCCAGAAGAAAAAATATTATCAGACATACTGTGAAAATTTCCTTGCTCTGTTAAACATCATTTGGGAAATATAAAAAAAAAAAAAATTCAAAGGGGCCTAATAATTCTGACTTTATCTGTATTTTATATTTTGCTTTGTCTCGTTTCTTGTCCAAATTTCTTGTAGATCAAGTAAAAATATTGTTTTGTTTTCACCTTCAGAAGAAATAAGTCACAATTAGAAGTTTTTCCATAAAACATGCTAAATTATCTGCCAATGGGGTTATTAAAATAATCTTATTTTCACTTTGAAATGTAGATATTTGGGCTAGAAACAAGACAAAAACCTTTTTTTTTTTTTACATAATTTGTATAAATATTTTAGTACAATTCATCTTTGTTACACCTCCGAACATCCTTTTTTTTGTGCCCAAACTCTCTTGAAATGCTCAATCTAAGGCCTTAAAAACACATGCACATGATAAACTTTTACACTATTATGTGACTCTGCAAATTACATGTGTTCTGTGCCTCCTGGTCAACTATAACTCAGACTCAGCATTGCAGATCTTGCGATGTGACTATTGCAGATGTGCCCTAAATCAGTGCATTGTTTATTTATAAAAGTATACTTTTAAAAAATGCAAAAGCATTATAAAGAGTTTAATGATCTTTGATTTTGACAATTTTAAACCTTAAATGAAAAACAATTTGTTTTTTAACTGTAAAACTTCTCTAAATATCCAAAATATAAATAAACAGAAAGCAAAAACAAGTGTTGTACTCCTATTATTGCACTATGAAATGAGGACATAAACATGCTGACAATGGGATATTAAACAACAGAATTTGTTAATGTCAAAGTTATAAATAATAAATAAACAACAAATAATTATTCGCAAAATTTTCTCATGCCATGGAGGACTAGGGGTGCATGCTTTTTGGACAAAACTGGACAAAAGTTAAGCGAATGCAGAGAGAGTGTGATAAATGCACGAATGAGAGAGACCAATAAAGATACTAATATACTGTATATAATATCAAAACATAGTTCTGTACTCTCCATTGCTTGAGTGGCCGTGTTTCTTGTATATCGTGTTCCTCAGTCTCGTGAGCAGCCCAACTAATTGATAAATGCATTTGTGGACAACAGATTTCATCATCGATAATTCTTGATTTTATTGATAAGTTGATGCAGCCCTACTTTGCATCCATCTGATGTTAAAAAAAATATTATAATACACATTGTAGCCTCAACTCTTCTCTCTCTCTCTCTCTCTCTCTCTCTCTCTCTCTCTCAGCATCTGAAACAGTTGATGCTAAAATTCTGGTCTCTATGAACCCACCTTTCCCCTCTTGCTCTGCTTTGATTGGTTAGTTGAGCTGCTCTTCAGTGGATTGTTTTTCATGAGTGACATTCGTATTACAGTTTTTCTCAGTTGCTTTGGTGCATTTCTCACAACACTATTTACATTTGCACAACAGTTAATGCATTTCTCAAAACAATTAGTGCAAACTGCAAAACCTAGTGGATAACCTGCAAAAGCATGTCACTTGCTCAAAATAGAAAGCTCATTTATCAAAAGCAAGTATTCATGTCAATGAAAGTGTCAGTGCCATCAAAATGCAAAGTCCTGCCACCATTGTTTATGAACAAGATAGTCAAATGGCTTTGTCATGTTTTCATTATGACAGTTTACTCTGTACATTTTTTCCAATGTAAAAAAAGTCAGATTTTGGTGACACGTCCTGAAAATGCTCAAGACAGCACTATATACTATTAGCACAGCCATTTGAAAACTACAGTAAAGTTAGACATGACTGCATTTAGTGAGGCATCTGAGTACAAGACACTGAATATGTATGTTTCACATTTTTACTGCATTTGCTCTTTACAATTCTAATTTATTCACAGCATTGTGCAAAAGAATAAATACACCCTTATTTACAACAAACATAAACTTCCTTTGGGTAGAGCTGTGCACAACTGTAAACAATATTGCAGAACATACTGGAACTGAACCTACAACATACACAGGTCTGTAAATCATTCATCAAATTGTTCAATTTAGAAGACATTTTCATGGAAAAAAAAGATTTAAAGTTTTTAAATAAAATGAGCTTGACAGATTTTGACAACTAGTTCAACATTTTTGTATGTAATGACTCAAGTAATGAAATGAGGACTATTAGTTTTATATGGATTGACTATTCCGCAGACACAAGTTTAGTAAATTTTGACTGACATGACATAAGCTAATGATAATGTTATAAAACAGCAGAGAGTTGTATGAAAGCAATTGATGCATGTCCAAAAGCATTTGCAATTTGTTGAAAGGAATGAGAAACTGCTACTATGATGTGCACAAATGACTAATTGTTTTGAGAAATGCATTAACTGTTGTGCAAATGTAAATAGAGTTGTGAGAAATGCACCAAAGCCACTGAGAAAAACTGTAAATTGAACTGAAAGGGATTTAATCTACGTAGAACTACACCAGCATTATACAACTACTCTCCTGTCTGCCTGATATACTAGAACATCTTCCATAATCTGAAATATTGTTATATTGTTTCTGTGTAAAGTGGCACAATCTACTGGTCGGGTAGGATTAGGGATGTACAATAAGATCAGAATTTGTAAGTACTAATTAAATATAATATCTTAATAATAGTTTTTACTCCACTTGCACTACATTTTTGGGCAAGTAATAGTACTTGAGTAAGATTTTTCAGTACTCTTTCCACCACTGCTCATTAGAAATACATGAAAACTGAATAGTTAAGTCAATGTGGACAAATGACATGAAAACTGCTGGTTTAAAGTGAAAATAGTACTTTGAGGAAAAACTAATGCTTTTAATTTGTCCTAGGAGGTTTGTTTTTTGCTTTAGGCAAATTGAATAACACTGGTTATAATCAGAAACCATCTTTTATCACTTAATCTAATATAAAAATGTACTACGAATGAAAGACACAGTAGTTTCACTTTTTTCAGTGTAATAATTTGCCAGTAGAGTGAAGTGTTACCCTTTTTATTATGCACATTTATTCATTCCCAAATAGCTATATTAGATGCTACATTAAACGTAGTGTATGAAAAAGCATAATAAGGGCACTTTAATTTCTGTCGACATGCATATGTACAGTTTGAACCATTTGTTCTGTGTTTAGTGTGTTTACAGGGTTTGTTTGTTTCTGCAGATGGATTTTTGGTTCTGTCTGTGTGTTCCTTTTGCTTTTCTCATTTCCGTCTTAACAACTTTGACCCTTGACCTATTGATGACACCAAGTCAGACCCATCCTGTCTTCAGCAATCACCCAGTCAGTCCCGAGAGACATGCAGTTTCCATTGCATAATTACTATTACTAACATGCTTCCCCCAACACACACACACACACACACACACACACACACACACACACACACACACACACACACACACACACACACACACACACACACACTAAACCCCCTTTGAATTTTTTTTCTTTTTTAAATATTTCCCAAATGATGTTTAACAGAACAAGGAAATTTTCACAGTATGTCTGATAATATTTTTTCTTCTGGAGAAAGTCTTATTTGTTTTATTTCGGCTAGAATAAAAGCAGTTTTTATTTTTTTAAAACCCATTTTAAGGTCAAAATTATTAGCCCCTTTAAGCTATATATTTTTTCAATAGTCTACAGAACAAACCATCATTATACAATAACTTGCCTAATTCCCCTAACCTGCCTAGTTAACCTAATTAACCTAGTTAAGCCTTTAAATGTCACTTTAAGCTGTATAGAAGTGTCTTGAAAAATATCTAGTCAAATATTATTTACTGTCATCATGGCAAAGACAAAATAAGTCAGTTATTAGAGATGAGTTATTAAAACTATTATGTTTAGAAATGTGTTGAAAAAATGTTCTCTCCGTTAAACAGAAATTGGGGAAAAAAATAAACAGGGGAGCTAATAAATCAGGGGGTTGAATAATTCTGATTGCAACTGTGTGTGTGTGTATATATATATATATATATATATATATATATATATATATATATATATATATATATATATATATATATATATATATATATATATATATATATATATATATATATATATATATGTTTGTATCCAATACTCTGAGACTTCTAATGAAAATATTATCAGAATTACCCTTTATAAAGCACTATAAAAATCCTGGAGTGTTACTGGGGATTTTTATAATAATGTTTATTAACAAAAACAAAATCTAGATTAACTCTTAAGTGTCCCCAGAAACATCTGAGAAGTTCCAGCTCAAAACCTTCACGTAACGCATTATATTGTGCTTTAAATGGTTTTGGGTGGAAGCAAAAACACGCTGTTTTATGGAGCCAGATCAGTCTCAAAAATAATACATTTACAAAATAAAATTCATACACAATTCACATTTGCAAAATTAAATTGGTAAATACACAAATCCAATTTGCAAATTCAAAACACAATTCATAACTACACAAATTCAATTCCTAAATGAAAAACACAATTTGTGAACACACAAATCCAATTCAGAACACAATTCATAAATTCGCAAATCCTATTCGTAAATTCAGAAGACAATTCGTAAATTCAAAACAAAATTTAGAAACTCAAAATACAATTTATAAATGTACACATCCAATTCATTTGTGGAAATATTTATGATTTTACTTGTGAATTCACAAATTGTGTTTTAAATTTACATATTGGATTTGTGTATTTATGAATTGTGTTTTGAATTTACCAATTGGTATTTATTAATCTAAAATGTATGGAAGCCCGTTTCCGCCACTGAATGATAAAAAAAATATTTATCAATTAAAAAAAAAAAGTATGATAAAAAATAATTAAATAGAATTCTGACTTTGTAATTATTAGTTTTTTTGAGTTAATAACTCAGGATTGCGACTTTATAACTCAGAATTCTGACTTTACAACTCAGAATTGCGACTTTATAACTCAGAATTCTGACTTTATAATTTTTTTTTTGTTTTTAAATTTTTTTATCAGAATTTTTATTATTTTTTTTACTGTTTTTTTTTTATCATGCAGTGGCAGAAACTCAGAATTCTGACTTAATAACTCAGAATTGCGACTTTATAACTCAGAATTCTGACTTTATAATTATTATTTTTTTTTATTTAAATTTTTTTTTTTATCATAATTTTTTTTTTTTTTAACTGATTTTTTTTTATCATGCAGTGGCAGAAACTCAGAATTCTGACTTAATAACTCAGAATTGTGACTTTATAACTCAGAATTCTGACTTTATACTTCGGAATTCTGACTTTATAACTCAGAATTCTGACTTTATTTAATTTAATTTTTTTTATCATACATTTTTAAAAATTTTTTTATTGATATATATTTTTTTATCATTCAGTGGCGGAAACGGGCTTCCATAGAAATGTGTTGTGCATGTATGAGTTTTATTTTTGCAAATGTATCATTTTTGAGACTGATCTGTATCCATAGTTCACAAGTGTGTCCCTTTAAATGCAAATGAGCTGCTGTTTCCCACCCCCTTTCTAAAAGAGGGCAGAGCCTTTACAGCTTGTGCTTTAATTACTCTGGCAGCAACAAACAAACATCTGTATGTGTTTTAAAAAGGAAATGAAGCACTCAGTCAAGTTTACATTATTTTGTACATTGGATTCCACTTTAATGAAAATATATTAAACAAACTGGATTAATGTAACTATTTAGCAGAAAACAGCATGTTTTACTATAGATTTTAGACCTAGGGCGCCGCCATCTTGGAATAACGCTGTGTTTGACGTCACGGGGTTGGTTCCGTCCCCTCAGCTGAACAGATACTGTGGAAGTAATGGACTGAACACGGAGACTGTAAAGCCTAATTTAACCCAATGCATGAAGTTGTGGATGTGAATATGAAGACAAAACACTACTAACATAGCTCCACAGCCTGCGTGTCCTTAAAAGGGAATTATTTAAACTCTGGATATTACAACATGTACTTTTGCAGAAAAGAGGGAGTTTAGAAACAGTGCTTACTGATATAGAGTATAACTCCCACTGGAGTGAGTCTGATTTAGCAGATTTGTTTTCATGCTGAAACTGCATTATTATGTACTAATAGGAAGATGAAATGTAAGAACACTAATAGGACCCCTTTAAAAATGTGTTGGTATTTAGTTTGTCTTTTATCTTCACAGCAGCACTGGCACTAAATAGACAATAACCTGATGATCATGTGGTTCAGCATGATTTGAGATGATTCAGTTAAACATTCAGTCATCATTTACTCATCCTCCTCTTGTTTCAAACCTGTTTTGAACACAAAGGAAGATCTGACTTCCTACAATGGATGTAAATGCCTGCCTTTTCACCAACATTCTTCAGAATATATTGTTTTGTGTTTAACAGAAGAAAAAACTCATGAAAGTAAAACAAATTAAATAACTTGAGTGTGAGGAAATGTTTGTTTTTGTGTGAACTATCCCTTTTAATGGATGGTACTACATTTCTAGATGGAAAGTGAACTGGAAGTTATTCTTGCATATTACAGATCATTTGTACACAGACATAATGATAAGGTTGAATGCTTTTATTTGCTTGTTTCTGCAGCGGTGGATTTCTTTAACCAGATTAACATGCTGTACGGCACCATCACAGACTTCTGCTCAGAGGACAGCTGTCCGGTCATGTCTGCAGGACCAAAGTGAGTGTTCAGACAGTGAGGAATGATCACGTCTGTGTTTTCTCCGCCTCACTCGTCTCTCTTTTCTTTCAGATATGAGTATCATTGGGCAGATGGGACCAACATTAAGAAACCCATTAAATGCTCTGCTCCCAAGTACATTGATTACCTGATGACATGGGTTCAAGACCAGCTGGATGACGAGACGCTGTTTCCATCTAAAATAGGTCATTTCACTATGCTATTGATAATAAGGAATAATTGACTATGGGCCTTTGAATTATTTGAAAATGAATCCACCCTGGGGTGGTTATGTGCATTATTTTCTCATAATTTAATAAAACAGAGAAATTATTTCATTTATATTATGGCTACCACAACTAAATGCACTGTTCAGATGTTGTGTTCAACAATTTTGTCAGGTTTTTGTCCTCAAACTGCTCCTGTATGTAGGACTAATTTCTTACGCATCTTATCCAAAGACTTTTATTTAGTTTGGACTTAATTTCCGCTGTAAAATTGCTGAAATACTGATAGAGAACTGCCCAGATCACACAGAACACATTTTTTGCAGTGAGAGGCACTTTTTAAAATGGGTTTCTATTGGCAGTGAGCATTTTGGGTAATGTTTATGCTCTTCGGGTGTTTATATAAGATTTATGCATTTTGACGGAGCGTCCTGTGCGCCTGCAGCTGAAAAAAGTCAACTCTATGCAGAAAAAGCGCCTGACGTCATGCGCTCCAGCATAAGTATACAGTGGTTGCCTAGCAACATAAAAAGCACAGTGCGCTGCTCTTTTCTAAAGTCAACAAAAAAAAATTTGCACTGAAAAGCAAGTTTGGTGCGATCATTCCCTAATGCGTCAAAACCTGCCGGGAACTACTTTAGCTGTGCGTTTATGTTGAAATAACTGCACACCTTAGAATGTTCATCAGCCAATCAGAATCAAGCATTCAACAGCCCTGCAGTATAAAATATGATGTAAATCAGTCATATTACACAAACAAGAGAGTGTCTGCATGAGCATGATTGCAGATGTAAAATTGATTTCATACAAATTCAACAAAAATGAGAGGTCAGTATTGTGTAAGTTGCATGTTAGACACCGTGGATGAATCCAAAATCGCCCATATACCCTTAAATAGTGCACTATTTTAGGGAGCAGCCGTTTCTAGTTGTTTTTGAAACCACATTCTGACGTCCACTGAATCAGTCTCATTCCTACAAGTGTAAAACCGATGTACACTCAACATAATGCACTCGGGAGAGTTTGCGCATTGAATGAATTTCCATGTCTGACCACAAGAGGGCAATTTCAGATACAGCACATGTTGTTACTTTTTCTGTTTCTTAACAAAAATGATTAAAAATAATACCAAAGCACAAATTTATGAATCTCAGAGCTATATGATCTGCTACTGAATGATTTTTATACAAATCATTTGAGTCAGTGATCCAATGATTCATTCATAAAGACAGCATTTTGCTTTGTTTCTAAATGAATCAGCCATTGCAAATGAATTATTTGAATTAATGATTTAATGAATTTAGGCAGAAGATTTTTGCCATCTACTGGTGGTTTTACTGCCATATTTTTTCATTACAGACAAAAAAACAGCTAAATATTGTTTAATTATTGATATTGATGATGCTCCTAATGTATTAAGAGTTTTTTTTTGGTAACTATTGCACAACCTATTCCACAAAGTGCTGTTTGTAGGTTTTGTGATATTTAACAGCATGTGTCCCTCATTTCCAGGTGTTCCCTTCCCCAAGAACTTCATGTCTGTGGCCAAGACCATCCTGAAACGTCTGTTCAGAGTTTATGCTCATATTTATCATCAACACTTTGACGCAGTGATGCAGCTTCAGGAGGAAGCTCACCTCAACACCTCCTTCAAACACTTCATCTTCTTTGTACAGGTGCTGTTGCTATTCTATACTTCTAATGAACTTTCTAAAAACAGGGGTCTCAAACTGCTGGCCCGGTGGCCATTTACGCCACCCCACCCCTCCCTCCAGCCCGCAACTAACGTCAAAAATATAAGTAGAGTCAGCCCCCCAAAGCATACTTTTTTGAATCACTATCATTGTTGTGCAGTCGCATATAACCACTTGTGGTTTTAGTCCACCTACTGGATATTTAAAAGTATTATATCTGCGGTTTACTTTCGGTTTCTCTCAACGTGTGGTCGAGAGTAATGCACATGCAGATTATTTCAGGGGCTGATTAAAACGTTAACGTATATGTCTGTAAGGGCTCTATTTTTACTAAAGCCCTATTTCAGAAAATATTCAAGGGTCGTTTGATTATAATTAGGGGGGGGGCGAGTAGGCTACAGAAAGGGAGAAAGAAAAAAAAACTGCAAATTATTATTATTTATTTATTTATTTTTTTGCAAATTTGTTATCTTTGTTCGGATTCATCGGCATATCTGTCAACCTTCCCGTTTTTTCCGGGATTCGCCCGTATTTTACAATTTTATCCCGCTATCATTCCATAAAGGTATTTTTCCGTATTTCTCCCGTATTTTCAGTCTTTCACTGAAGGGTGGCGAATAAACATTAAAGAGCAGAGCCTCCCTATACACAACCCATACCGCCAAACAACCAGGGGCCGCCCCTTGCTCTTAAAATTGAGGCTGTTCTGTGCTTTCGCTTTGTTTAGGCATTAAAACACTTAACAAAAATATAAAAACGGCAGGATTCCCTTTCCTTTTCATTACAGGTGCCGTCTCCCCTGCATAGTGCATGACTATCAGCTGACGTGCTCCATAGTGATAAATAGACGCTGTTTCCCAATTGGATTCTGTACACGCGATTTGAAACGGAGTGAAAGTCTGGGTTTTAGGTGCGTGTTTATCTAAAGATGTCGATCTTGGTGGGGGTTTTTTCAAACGCACCTAATTTTGTCATAATGAGCATAAAAAGTTAGGAAAGCAATCGAATGCTTTCTTTATAACGTTAGATGGTTGCATTTTTAAAGTGACACTGTTATTTAATGTAATCAAATGAAAAAAATCTATATAAATAAGAGATTTATTTGTTACTCTTTAATCAGAATGTGTAAGTTATACAGTGAAGAAAAGGTTAATGACATTTGATAACTTGATTCTATTTCATCATAATAGCTATTAATTTTATTAAGCTGAACTCTTAACACTGTTGTACACTATTTATTTTTCTTTTGTAAATAATAATAATAAAACCTATTACTGACCATTTAACTGTTTATTTACAATGAAACTGCTCAAAATTAACATATTTAGTAATTTGGGGATTTTTAAAAGAGGGGTCGGGGTAATCCCTTATTATGGTGGGCATATCCCTTATTTTCACATCCCAATGTTGACAGGTATGTTCATCGGATCTATTTTCGCTGCTAAAATAGACCAAAACAGTCATTATTTCATCAAAAATATAAGTGACTCAATATTATTAACTTGTTTGTTGAACTGTCATATGAAATCAGTGTCACATTTTCAATCGTGAGGTGATGGTAAATTAAGTGATGGTCGATTGTCAGCTCTCTCGATCGTCATGCCGTGTGATGCATGTTGCTGAACTGTATTCAAATGTTATAAATATAAAAACACCACATTTTGAAATGTAACTGCAGTATGTCAGTTTAGTTTATTTGTGTGTGCTGCGCTCATAGACTTTAGAAAACGGCGCTCATTTGTTTGATTTCTCTTTGAGAAGCTGCACAAGCCTTAAAACTTTAAGGTCCTTGCACCCTGACAAAGTCCGAAACTGTCGTATTCGTTTTTTCATATTCGTCATTTGGTGGCTCTCAATTGTCAAAAACACTCCTCAAAATATTTGCTACGGATGCGAAAAATGTAGAAAATCGAACCATCCGAATTAATTTTTATAACGGACGGAAGTTGCAGAGGCTGCAAATGTATAAAACGTGAGGTTGTATTTAGTTTATTTATATATATATATATATATATATAACAAATAAACTAGTCAGAATATAGGCTACAGTTAAAGGTTTCCTTTAGTTTTTGTGAAATGCACACACGCAGCCACGCACACACAAACATGTTTAAATACATTTATGTTGTTAATAAATAAATAACAATATATTGTTTTAACAGCAATATCTTCAGGTTTTGTTTTTCAATGTAAAAATGTAATGATTTGCCAATGCAAAAAGAGTACCGCCACCTTTCCCCCCACTTCATGCACTGATTATAACACAAACAAATCATTCTCCTGGCAACTTTTTTTTTTGTCAAAAGCGACAAATCCAGTGACTTTTACTGGTGTTTTTGGAGACTTTAGTGGTGTTTGGAGACTGGAAAGCACGCATCACTCTGCAGTTAGGCCTACTGTGATTAACAAGCAGCGGCTGCTGCAGTGAGCCCCTCTCCCATCCAAAAGCACTCACAGCCGGTCAGTCTCTTAGTAGCTGCTAAAAAAAAATGCTGATTCTTTTTGACTACGTGCTGAACCAATCCGTAAAAATGATAAATCTCATCAAATCATGGCCAATAAACACTCGCTTGTTTGGGGTCCTCTGCCAGGAGATGGGGTCAAGGCATGAACAGCTGCTTCTGCACACTGACAGCATTGATGCAGGACTATCCTGAACTCTGCAACGTCGCCTTTAAGATTCTCCTTCCTTTCGCGTCGACATATTTGTGTAAGGCAGGATTCTCAAAAGTGACTGCAATGGACCTAACTGCAATGGACCAGCTTCGGGGGGCCCAGCTTGCAAAAGGTTGAGAACCCCTGCCTTAAACGTTATGAGGGTGGTGTAAATATGATAATTTTGCTAATATTCGATTCAAATGGTCTCATTTAATAGATTTTCCTCATATGCATATTAATATTTGTATAAAAAATGTGCATTAGTAATTTGACTGCTGGCTTAATTAAACATGTTAAAGTAAAAGTGAGAATATATATATATATATATATACTGTGTATATATATATATTTCACCCTCTTTGTTGTAGTTTTACTACAAAAGAAAGATATTGAGACGAACAATTGCCCAATCTGCTAAACTTTTGGTTAAGCAACAATTGATTGGGACAGAATAATAATTTCAATATGTACAATAAGAAACAAAAAGGAGCTTTGACAGCATCCACTTCCACTTTTTTTGTTGTGCTTGAATGTAAAAGCGGCCCTCCTATGAATTTTCACTCACTGATATGGCCCCCTGCCTATTTGAGTTTGAGACCTCTGTTCTAAAAGCTTAAATTAGGGCTGAACGATATATCCGCAATAGTCACATTGCAGGATTTAATTATTTATTAAAGATTAAGGTATAGAGATATTATTAAATATATTAATTTATATTATTGTATAAAATGATTTCTACAATGATGACCATGTTATTTTACTTTTGATTGTTTAATTTTTATATTTCTGTACTGTTAGATTCCCCAGAAAATCATAAAGCACTATTTATTTACCTTTTGTTTTTGCTCTGTCATTTTTTATTATATTTTATGTAGATGCACTGCATAGAAAAAGGCTTGATCACCCCAGTCGATCTAAATTAATGGAATCTTTCCAAATAGGGCTCTTCAAATCATCTTATGAAATAATATTCATATCGCAATATACAGTAGTCAACATTTGAAGTGGATCAAAAATGTTTATCAAAATTGTCCTAAGACAAGAATGGCCTGTTGTCCAATAGTTTTAGGACAACTTTGATAAAAGGTTTTGAACCACTTCAAATGCTGATTACTGTATATCGCAGGAAAACAAAAAATAGCAATGTCAGATTTTTCCAATATTGTGCAGCCCTAGCTTAAACCACAAAGTTGTTTAGAATGGAGGCTTGCTTCTGTAAATGAAATTTTAAAACAGGAAATGGGATTTGTTTTTTTTTTATCCCAGAATTATTAATTTTTTTTTTCTGAAAACTCCATCTCGGAAGTTACAAATTGTTATCTCAGAAATCAGAGAAACTTGGCACCAAAAGTTGGTTAGTGCGTAAAATTTTAGATGTTAGTTTCAGTCTGTAAGGATATCTATTAGCCTAGTGTGCTCCAAAACACGACAAAATTTGCATTTAAGAGATACATTTAAGAGATAAAAAACTGATAAAAACAATCAAAGCTTGCAGTTTGTTACTTCCATTTAAATCGATCAATGGCTTTTTTGTCACCTCATACTTCAGTTTTCATCAAATCTTAACCAATCAAATGCTCTCTAGTGTTATGCCCCGTCCCCTTCAAGACGCTTCTCATTTGGTTTTCATTTGATGTGCTAAATTTCTATCACTGTCACTGGCAGAGCTGTAAAAAACACAACGTTATTGGATGTTATTTTTTTAAAGGGGAGGAGCTACTCTGTCCCGCCCTCTCTTCAAGTTTCAGTTGAGATTACGTCAAACATTGAATAAAAACTGCACATTTCAAAGCACTTCAAAGGACCATTAAAACACCTAAAAAATTATTTTTAGAAAAAGGATTCTGAGAAAATCTAAATTATTTTTAAACCGAGTTTGCTTCTCAATGTTTTAATTTGTTTACCTAAAATCTTGAGTTTATATCCCATAATTCAGATTTCTTTTTCTGCAGAACACTGCGTTTATACTGTACCTTGCAATTTTGGGTTTAGTTTCTCAGTTTTTATCTCACGGTTTATTTATGTATTTATTTATTTTTTGGCAGAATTCTGAGATTACATCTTGACATTCAGATCTTGATGGTTCTGTGGGTCTCGTCTATCAAATCTGATCTTTTGTATTTTCTATTGGATTTAAGTCAGGTGATTGGCTGGGCCATTCTACAGTTTGATTTTCTTTCTCTGAAAGCATTTGTGAGTTTCCTCTGCTGTGTTTTGGATCATTGTCTTGCTGAAATGTCCACCCTGGTTTCATCTTCATCATCCTGCTAATGTAGATGTTGGACTGAAGCAGCTGATATTCATTTACACTGAGGAAGGGCAGAGGGTTGCTGAAGAATTTCAGCTGCTGTCTGGGCTTTCACTGCCTTTCTACACCTCCCTTTCTTCATGTGTTCACTACTTTTATCCCTGTGTCATTTCATTTTATTACACAGAGCTTCATTTGTAAACGAATTAGATTTGTTTTCTTTGCATATACTGTTTGGATTTCTTTGGTTGTTACCAACATCCAGTGAAAATTGAATGGCACCTTTATAACCAGGCACTTGCAGAGGGGGGCTTTGGGTGCTTGAGCACCTGCCCTTTTTTCTCTCAGAGAAAAAAATGCCCCTCTAAATGATTGAAAGTGCCCCCTCAACCCCCCCCTCCCCCGCTGTTTTCCACCCTGTATATGCTGCAACTAATTTTTTTTTTTTTTTTTTTTTTAGCATTTACATCTTTTTTTTTTTTTGGCAGAATTTAGGGTTTTGATCTTGTCATACATTTTTCCTCTGTTTATGTTCTCACTATGTTTTATTATTATTATTATTATTATAATTATTATTATTATTTCATTCATTCATTTTATTTTCGGCGTAGTCCTGTTATTAATGAACCGCCAACTTATCCAGCACATGTTTTACGCAGCAGATGCCCTTCCAACCGCAACCCAACACTGGGAAACATCCACACACTCTTGCACACACTCGCATACACTACAACCAATTTAGCTTATTCAATTCACCTATAACGCATGTCTTTGGACTGTGGGGGAAACAGGAGCACCTGGAGGAAGCTCACGCGATCACGGGGAGAACATGCAAACTCTACACAGAAGCGCTAACTGACCCAGCCAGGGCTCAAACCAGTGACCTTCTTGCTGTGAGGCGATTGTGCTACCCATTGCGCTGCCATGCTGCCCCTATTATTATTTTATTTTATTTTTTGCAGAAGTTTGGCAGAGTTTCTCCAACTGATTTCAGAGTTTATATCTTAAAAATCCATTTTTTTCAGCGTTTTTATTATTCTTTTCTTCTTGTTTTTTGATGTAATAAACACTGCATGTTTTGTCTGTTTCAGGAGTTTAACTTGATCGACCGCAAGGAGCTGGCACCGCTTCAAGAGCTGATCGAGAGACTCACAACGAAAGACAGATAAACCGAAAAAAAGACAAGAAAACATGTGAACCGTGAAGCAAACCAGTGGTCCTGCTCTCTCTTCTGACTCTCCCTTCTGTCTTTTATTTTCCTTTAAGCACAGTTGATTTTAACCCCACAGCAATGCTAGACAAACCATAGTAAACTTACAGCACAAAACTTAACACTTCAAGATGCATCAATGGCATTTTATGATAATGTCTGGATGATTTCTTCAGTTTCTCAACACGTATTGGTTTCGTTTGGTCACTGAAAAGCAGGAGTAGAAGTGATTTGCACTCTTTCGGCTAGTGTGAATGTTTTAAAAGCTGTTTGATTCTTCAGCATTGAAAATACAAGAGAAATGATAAGAGTTGAATAGCTATTTTCCTATGCAATAACGATATTGTTACTGATAATATTGGACGGAACCGTTCATATCAGAGTTATTTCCAGCTCGTCTCCTCGTTCTGTGGATTTAATATCGGTCGCTATGAAGGTTTACTTTAGCCAGTGAATATGAATATAAATTGTGCATGCTGGAATTGCTGCTTTGTTGGACCCAAATAGCTGATGGGGATTCATATCTTACACCGTGTGGCAAAAAGAAATGTATGATAATAATAGCTCAAAGAGTCTCGGAGAAGACGCTTGTTTTTGCACAAGCCTATTTCAGTTTCTGTTCGTAAAGCATTGAATTTGCTCAATTATTTATATCTGTTTAATTATTGGAGTGTTTCAGTTGCATGAGAGTCGAGTTATCTAAAATATGCTTATAGTCCGTTCTGGAATATTATGGTATTAGATTGTTAGGATTAGATTTCCAGGCTTTTCCTTTCTACCTCCCTCCTTTTTTTTCCTTTTCATATCTGTTCTTATATTAACATTTTTATTGTTGTGTTTGACACTTTTGTTTGTTTTAGGCTTATGTTGAAGAGTTTATGTTGTTTAACGAATGTAATCGTTTGACTTTTAATGGTTTAATGGTAAAAGTGCCAACCGCAGATTAATATGAGACAGTTTTGATGTATTTATAGAGCATTTTTGTCACTGAAATGAGAATATATTTTCCCGGAATTGTAAAATAATGTTGGGTTAGATTAGATATGTAAATACTTGCAGATTTCTCTGATTTCCTGATGATTATTATACTAGTTGAACTTTATTAAAATAATATCACTAACTGCTGTTATTGCTGTAAATAGAGCCAATAAAATCCCTTCTCTTAACATATTGTATTTTTGTAAAAAAAAAAATTATGTATGTTTTAGCATCAAATTACATTCACAACAGTGATATTATGTACAAATAATGCAATTGCATAAAATTAGGTGTAATTTAAAATGATGCTTAATTTATATAAAAAGATTATGTTTCAGATTATATTCAGTTACAATTTATGTCAGATATTAGGTAAAAAAATTTCTGACCTGTACTTATTAACCTATATACTAGAATAAGAGAATAATCATAATTGTATTATATTTAAGTTATTAAACACTTGCTTGCTGACAAATGTGTAAAATGATATGCATACATATACACGCTCATGGCCACTTTATTAGGTACACCTGTCCAACTGCTCGTTAACGCAAATTTCTAATCAGCCAATCACATGACAGCAACTCAATGCATTTAGGCATGTAGACATGGTCAAGACGATCTGCTGCAGTTCAAAGCGAGCATCAGAATGGGGAAGAAATGTGATTTAAGTGACTTTGAACATGGCATTGTTGGTGGTGCCTGACGGGCTGGTCTGAGCATTTTCAGAAACTGCTGATCTACTGAGATTTTCACGCACAACCATCTCTAGGGTTTACATTGAAAAAGAGAAAATTTTCATTAAGCAGCAGTTCTGTGGGCGCAAATGACTTGTTGATGCCAGAGGAGAATGGCCAGACTGGTTCCAGCTGATAGAAAGGCAACAGTAACTCAAATAACCACTCGTTACAACCGAGGTCTGCAGAAGAGCATCTCTTAACACACAACACGTCCAACCTTGAGGCAGATGGGCTACAGCAGCAGAAGACCACACCGGGTGCCACTCCTGTCAGCTAAGAACAGGAAACTGAGGCTACAATTAGCACAGGCTCACCTAAATTGGACAATAGAAGATTGGAAAACTTGTTGCCAGGTCTGATGAGTCTCCATTTCTGCTGCGACATTCCGATGGTAACGTCAACACCATGAAAGCATGGATCCATCCTGCCTTGTATCAACAGTTCAGGCTGGTGGTGGTGGTGTAATAGTTTGGGGGATGTTTTTTTGGCACACTTTGGGCCCATTAGTACCAATTTGTTTTAACTAATAATTCCAATCGCGATTTAATATTTTAAATAAGGACAAACCGCGCTGTCAGGATCAAAGTGTGATATTTATTTGTGTGTGTTTGTGAGCTTTACCTAAGACAAATTTATAGCACTGGTTGATAGATAATAAAGTTTGTTGAATTATTTTTATTTGTTATTTAATACTTTCTCGCTGACAAACGTGTAAACGGTGGTTTAAAGTAGGTTATACTGGCGAAGTATAAAGATTTAATTTTGACCAAATATAATAATAATAATAATAATTATTACATAAAAACACATGAATTACACTGAATGCCATTTTAGAGTGACTCTTCTGTAAAATGCTGTCGAAAATGCTAAATTATAAATATATTGTTATTTCAGTAAGCGGTAAAGTCTAGAAGGGATACAGCTGCGGATATTAACGTCATATTTTTTGTGACACTACAACAATAAATAATATTTCACATTATCGTAAGGATTGGGTTTAGGGTTGTGGTAGATGTTAATAATAATAAAATACAATTTAATTGGCAATTTAATCATATCTTTTAAGCGCTAATGTCTAGATGGGATACAGCTGCGGGTACCCCCTATAGCATCATTTTTGTAACGCTGTATAACAATAATTAATATTTCTACAGCACTGTGATGGTTGAGTTTAGGATTGGGTTAGGGCTACACCAGGGGTGCCCAAACTCGGTACTGGAGGGCCGGTATCCTACATATTTTAGTTCCAACCCCAAACACACCTAAACTAGCTGAACAAGCTCTTTCTGGGTATACTAGAAACTTCCAGGCAGGTGCGTTGAAGTAAGTTGGAGCTAAACTATAGTGATACCGGCCCTCCAGGACCGAGTTTGGGCACCCCTGGGCTAGACGTTAATAAAATACAATTTAATGGGTAATGTAATAAATTATATGAATGATACTCTGTATAATAAGTGTTTTTATATTAGTTTTATGGTTAGGTTTGGGGTTGGGGTTATGGTAGACATTATTAAAATACAATTAATACGTAATTTAATAAATAATATAAATTCTCGTTAACTTCCAACCGCAGCTGTATCTCTTCCAGCAACAACGGTTTTAAGACCGCGCTTAATTCTAGATAGGATACAGCTGCGGATACGCACATCTATATAACATAATTTTTGTGACACTGTATAACAATAATTAATATTTTTACATTATCGTGAGGGTTGGGTTTATGGCTGTGGTAGACGTTAATAAAATACAATTTAATGTGTAATTTAATGAATAATATGAATGATACTCGGTATAATTACTGTTTTTACAATAGTTTGATGGTTGGGGTTAGGCTTGGGGTAAGGGTGAACGTTAATACAATACAATTAATGCCTAATTTAATAAATAGTATAAATTCGTTAACTTCCGACCACAGCTTTATACCTTCTAACAACAACCGTACAAAGCACATGAGGTTTGAAGCAGCTGTTTCCGGTGGGCCGGGCTTACAGTTTAAGCGCCAGAACTTGATGTCCCGCCTGATTCAGATCATTGGACTGTCACAGTATCGCCAGTTTCTGTACATTTCTATAATATTATTGCATAGAGATTAAAATGTCTCCAACAGCCAAAAGAGCCTGTCCCAGTCCTCTGAATGACAGCCTGGAGAAAAGACTCAAGCGCATCTCCATTGAAGGCAACATTGGTGAGTCTTGCACTGTACTTTGTCACGTTGCAGTAAGGATAAATTAATGCTGGACACAACAATTAAGCGCTTTTATCGAGTGTACACGACATTTAATAGACTCTGACGTCTATTTATAAGATTAATAGTCTGAAGTGTTTTTAAAATGCATGTTTTGACACATTTTGAAGCGAAATATTGAGGTTAGTGAACATTTATTTTAACAATTGTCTAGATTTTCTTGCAAATATTCGTTTGTGTCTATATTTAAAAAGACCCTTAGGAAAATTAACTACTGTTTTTGTAGTTTTTTACCATGGTAATCACAAATCAACTATGGTTTTTGTAGTTTTGTCCTATGCTAAGCACAAATGAACTATGGTTTTGCTAGTTAACGTTAACATAACCGTGCTCGTGCAAATAATTATGGAAAATTTACGGTTACTGTGCTTTTACTATAATAAAACTACAGTCAATTTTCGTGAGAAACTTAATTTAAACTTAGCATATTTTCATTTTAAGATCCAAAAATCATTTGCGGAAGTTCCTCAATATTCCGGCTCGTATCCGCTTGTAGTATTTCCGGCGGTTATCGAGAGAATATTCGACTGTTGTATAAGAAGTTTAACTTGTATTATCTTTAAAATAATGATGTTTTTTTCTGCTCTAGCTGCGGGTAAATCCACTTTTGTTCGCTTGCTGGAGGAGCATGATAGAGAATGGGAGGTTGTACCGGAACCCATCGCTAGATGGTGCAATGTACAAACTCAACACGACGACCATGAGGTACAGTCAAAAACACAGACAAAAATATGTAACATTAAATGTAAATATATACAATTTTAGGCCTTAAAAAAATAATGTTGTATGTCTTAAATCATTTTAAACAGGTCCTAATTTTAAAAGTTTTTGAAGTAATGTTACCAGGCCCGGATTAAGAAATCAGAGGCTCCTGGGCACAATGTCTTGTAGGCCCCCTTACAAGGCAGCACCCCTATAGTTGAATCAAAAAATAAGATTAATATAATATTTTTTAAATTAAGTTAATCTATAATATTTTGCCCACATTTTTAAAATAAATGATATAGTACATATATTTATAGTCTACAAAGATTTACCTGATTTTAAAAGCATTTAAAGCACACTTTGATAAATATACTAATATTACTAGTGAAAATTAATGGATTTAAATATACTTGTTCAAGTTCACTGAAGCAGTACTAACATTTATATTTAAGGGTATTTTTAATGTATAATTTCTACAAACTTATAATGCATATGATTTGGATATAACACCTCTCCAATCCAGTTCTATGAATCTGAGTCTTCCATTATACACACACACACACACACACTGATTAATGATTCCTACTGTCTCCCTCGTGATGAAGAAGAGTAGGCAAAAAGCACTTGATTATAAAGCTGAAAGTATCCGAAATCACACACACTGTACCAGTTCTCTCCTGTCTCTCTCTTCAGTGGCTTTTTCTGTCTCTCTCTCTGTCTCTCTCTTCATGAGGTCGGAGAATATGGGTGAAGCAGGGCGACTAACATTGTAAATACAGATTAATTCTATTAAGATGTCGCTAACATTTAACACCAGGTGGAAAATAACTGTTTATAGAATATTTATTATCCTTATTAAATACCTTGTGACTCATTTTATATATTTTATTTAAATTTTTAAACAACAACATTTCCTTTCTATTGAAAATAAATGTATTTCCAATCTGCTATGTAATGGGGAGAAAAAGAAGAACGTGTTCATCAGACGCTGGATTCCAACCGGGTTCATGATCGATCGCCTCAACATGTTACCATGCTCTTTACAAGCTACGCCACGCCCACCTGCTGTCTGCTGCGCTCTTTAGTTATGTTGACTGTCGATCAAACGGCGCTGGCGGGAAGCACTCAACCAGGTTATTACAACGAGGTGCGCTATTTGCACTTAGCCTAAATAGACACTCCAAAATCAGCATTTTTTTTTCTCCTCGCAGGGGCCCCAAGTGTGCACGGGCCCCTGGGCCTGTGCCCATAATGCCCATTGGTTAATCTGGCCTTGAATGTTACCCAATCAGGCCGAAATCTATCCAATCGCCAGCAATGTATACGTTTATTTATTGCAAAGAGGTGTTTTTTTCACAAAAGCTGTTAGATATTTTACAGCAATTTTTTAAAAATTAAATTTCCTACTTAGTAAAAGAATACTAAAACAATTCATTTACATAATCTTCAATTTATTCAATTCAATTCATCTTTATATGTATAGCGCTTATACAATGTAGATTGTGTCAAAGCAGCTTCACATGGAAGATTATAGTGAATTGAAACAGTGTCAGTTCAGTTTTCAGAGATTAAGTTCAGTTCAGTTTAGCTCAGTTCAGTGTGGTTTAATAATCACTACTGAGAGTCCAAACACTGAAGAGCAAATCCATTGATGTGCAGCTCTACAGATCCCGAAACATGCAAGCCAGTGGCGACAGCGGTGAGGAAAAAACTTGGCGGAAAAATTGGCGAAAGTGAAGATTTAAAAAAAACCTAGAGAGAAACCAGGCTCAGTTGGGCACGACCATTTCTCCTATGGCCAAACGTCTTGTGCAGAGCTGCAGTCTAGGCGCAGGAAGCTGGACCTCAGCGAAGACTCGTCTGTCCTTGGAGCATCACAGGAGTCAGTCATGCTCTCACTCCACGATGACCTCCACAGCAGCTGCTCAGGATACGGCCTGGTCCAGAAAACCTTGGGATCGTCTCATCGCTGGTCTCGGATTGCGTCAGTGGCGCTGCATAGTCTGAGGGCCTCGGGATGAGTACCCCCAGGTGGAAATACAGAATAAGGAGAATAATTAGCGTAGCTGCTGTTCATAGTGTATATAAACGAGAAGCAAAACCATGTGTGGGGCACATCATGGGTCATACCGCTATGTAATGCACTGAGTGTATGCTTTGCTAAAAAGATAGATCTTTAATCTAGTTTTGAAGAGCGAGAGTGTGTCTGAGCCTCGGACATTATCAGGAAGGCTATTCCAGAGTTTAGGGGCCATAAATGAGAAGGCTCGACCTCCTTTACTCGACTTTGATATTCTAGGTACTACCAGAAGCCCTGAGTTTTGAGATCGTAAAGAGCGGGTTGGGTTGTAGCGAGACAGGAGGTTGGTTAGATAAACAGGAGCTAGATTATTTAAAGCTTTATAGGTAAGGAGTAATATTTTAAATTCAATACGAAACTTAACAGGCAGCCAGTGTAAAGAGCATAAAATTGGGGTGATATGATCATATTTTACACAAACACTTTACAGAATAAAGTGTGAGTGGACATAATATTCATAAATAGGCATGAAACTTAAGGTTTATAACAAAAACGCTTTAGGTTGAATAGGAGTTATACTCAATTCATTCGAACCAAAAGTAGTTTAAAATGAATTGCACAGTGCAGGTGGCATTTGTTTTGATGTCTTATTTTTCTAATGCAATGACAGTTGCGTCGATGTACTGTACGTTACATGTTTGTGAGATTGTGTGAGTTTGATAAACAGGTCTGTAATCCAGCGCTGCGATGGAAACCACTCAAACACTGCCGTCCTTGGGGAATTAGCAAGCAGAGGAGAGCTGCTGCTTCACACACTTATTATTACTGCTCGATTAATATAGTGATGGTCAAATACAAGAATTCATTTTTTTCACAGTATTTCCTATAATATTTTTTTTCTTCTGGCGAAAGTCTTATTTGTTTTATTTCAGCTAGAATTAAAGCAGTTTAAAAAAATGTAAAATCATTTTAAGGGGAATATTATTAGCCCCCTTCAACATTATTTGTTTTCGATTGTCTACAGAACAAACCGTCATTATACAATGACTTGCCTAATTACCTTAACCTGCCCAAAATAAATAATTCTAATAATTCAGGAGGGCTAATAACTGACTTTAACTGTAATTTATATTTAGTATTTTCATATTTGTTTTCCTGTTGAGGTTTTCATCAAATTGAACATAACTACAGAAAAGCACAAACACTGTTTAATGACAGCATGTTGATCAATATTAGATATTTATTCTTTAAAGTTATTGATAATTTATTGATGTTAAGGAAATATTTTAATGTATACATCACAATATCGGCGGTTCATTCCGCAGTGGTGACCACTGATAAATCAGCGAACTGAAGGGAAATAAACGAATGAGAGACCAATATTGTGATGAAATCTTATTTGACACATTTAATTTTCATTCATTCATTCATTCATTCATTCATTTTCCTTCGGCTTAGTCTCTTTATTCATCAGGGGTCACCACAGCGGAATGAACCGCCAACTTATCCAGCATATGTTTTACACAGCAGATGCCCTTTCAGCCGCAACCCAGTACTGGGAAACACCCATACACTCTCAATTACACACACACTCATACACTACGGCCAATTTAGTTTATTCAATTCACCTGTACCGCATGTCTTTGGACTGTGGGGGAAACCGGAGCACCCGGAGGAAACCCACGCCAACATGGGGAGAACATGCAAACTCCACACAGAAACGCCAACTGGCCCAGTCAGGACTCGAACAAGCGACCTTCTTGTCGTGAGGCGACAGTGCTAACCACTGAGCCATCGTGTCGCCACATTGAAATTTATTTATGATTTTAGTATTTTGTTGAATGACTTCAGGTTTTTAGAGGAAAACATTTATAGAAAATGAATAACTTCATAAAATAGTGTTAACTATTTAATAAATGGCAATTACTGATTTACATAACTTTTATATATGTTTTTTTTTAACATAAATATAATTTTTTTTTTAAATAATTATTAGAGGTTAAAATGTAAATTCAAGAATGGAATCACACACAGACGTGTATATATATTATAGGTGTATAATTAATACACATGTAAAAACTTGCTAAAATGTAAAATTATTAATGTGTGAAAGTGGTAAGGAAAGACATAATTATAAATATGAAATCATAAGTATTATTTTTTTGTTTTCATAATTACAGAATTTTATATATATATATATATATATATTATATATATATATATATATATATATTATATATATATATATATATATACAGTTGAAGTCAGAATTATTAGCCCCCCTTTGATTTTTTTCTTTTTCTTTTTAAAATATTTCCCAAATTATGTTTAATAGACCAAGGAAATTTTCACAGTATGTCTGAAAATATTTTTTATTTTTTAGAAAGTCTTATTTGTTTTATTTTGACTAGAATTAACGCAGTTTAAAAAATTTTAAAACCCATTTTAAGGTCAAAATTATTAGCCCTTTTAAGCTAGATTTTTTTCTCGATAGTCTACAGAACAAACCATCATTATACAATAACTTAACTAATTACCCTAACCTGCCTAGTTAACCTAATTAACCTAGTTAAGCCTTTAAATGTCACTTTAGGCTGTATAGAAGTGTCTTGAAAAGTATCTTTTTTTTTGTATTGAAAAATATTATTTACTGTCATCAAGGCAAAGATAAAATAAATCAGTTATTAGAAATGAGTTATTAAAACTATTATGATTAGAAATGTGTTGAAAAAATCTTCTCTCCGTTAAACAGAAATTGGGGAAAAAAATAAACGGGGGGGCTAATAATTCTGACTTCAACTGTGTGTGTGTGTGTGTGTGTGTGTGTGTGTGTGTGTGTGTGTGTGTGTGTGTGTGTGTGTGTGTGTGTGTGTGTATATATACACACACACACACACACACACACACACACACACACATATATATATATATAGTTAAAGTCAGAATTATTAGCCCCCCTTTAAATTTTTTTTTCTTTTTTAAATATTTCCCTAATGATGTTTAACAGAGCAAGGAAATTTTCACAGTATGTCTGATAATATTTTTTCTTCTGGAGAAAGTCTTATTAGTTTTATTTCGGCAAGAATAAAAGCAGTTTTTAATTTTTTTATTTAATTATTATTTTAATTAATTGTTTTTTAATTTTTTGAGGTCAATATTATTAGCCCCTTTAAGCTATATATTTTTTTTGCAATAGTCTACCGAACAAACCATCGTTATACAATAACTTGCCTAATTACCCTAACCTGGCTAGTTAACCTAATTACCCTAGTTAAGCCTTTAAATGTCACTTGAAGCTGTATAGAAGTGTCTTGAAAAATATCTAGTCAAATATTATTTACTGTCATCATGGCAAAGATAAAATAAATCAGTTATTAGAAATGAGAACTATCATGTTTGGAAATGTGTTGAAAAAATCTCTCCGTTAAACAGAAATTGGGGGAAAAAATAAACAGGGGGGCGAATAATTCTGGTTTCAACTGTGTGTGTGTGTGTGTGTGTGTGTGTGTGTGTGTGTGTATATATATATATATATATATATATATATATATATATATATATATATAATTCATTTATAATTCTGATTGATTATTAAGTTTTGTCCTACCTATTATATGCAAACAGACAATGCATATATTCTGGTGTGCAGGTGTAGCATGTGTTTGTGTTTGTTTTAGGAGCTGACCACCTCTCAGAAGAGCGGAGGAAATGTGCTGCAGATGATGTACGAGAAGCCGGAGCGCTGGGCCTACACCTTCCAGAGCTACGCCTGCATGAGCCGCATCCGCTCGCAGATCAAATCCACCAACGGCAAATTGAGAGAGGCAGAGGATCCGGTGCAGTTCTTCGAGAGATCTGTCTACAGCGACAGGTGAACGACTTAAAATATTTAAACTTGATATTAACTACAGCTGGACTAAAAACAAACAAAAAAGTAAGTTTTACAATGGACACTTTTCACATTTCTGGGTTTGTCAGTAGTCGTCATTGTTGGGTAAACTTAGAGCGAAGTGAATGGAAGAGTACAAGAAATACATTTTTTACAATCCTATTTCATTCATTTTCTTTTCGGCTTAGTCCTTTTATTAATCTGGGGTCGCCACAGCGGAATGAACTGCCAACTTATACAGCATATATTTTACGCAGCGGATGCCCTTCCAGCTGCAACCCAACACTGGGAAACACCCACACACTCTTGCACACACTAAAGCCAATCTAGCGTATCCAATTCACCTGTACCGCATGTCTTAGGACTGTTAGGGGAAAATGGAGCACCCGCAGGAAACCCACGCCAAAATGTGGAGAATTTGCAAACTCCACACAGAAATGCCAACTGACCCAGCCGGGGCTCAAACCAGCGACCTTCTTGCTGTGAGGCGATTGTGCTACCCACTGCGCCACCGTGCTGCCCACAATCCTATTTGCTGAAATAATAAAAGAAAAATGCCACGATAGTGTTATGAATACTTTCTGAAAAAGTAAAAATAAATAGTGTGAGACTGATAACGGCAGCCAGAAGAGAGAACAACTTCAAATTTACTGTCCTGCCCCCGCAGACACTGCATTTCCAACACCTCACATACACAGTAGTTTTTTTTTTTTTTTTGTAATTTGATGCAAAGATGACATAATGCATACATAAATGCATATAAATGTTCTTAGAAAAAATCAAAGTATTAAAAACTTTCAAGGATTTAAGATGCTGATGACTGTTGAACGCATCGGGACAGTCTTGTGAAAAGGGTCCATGAGTTGTTGAATGCTTAATTCTGATTGGCTGATGAACATTATAAGGTAGTGCACAGCTAAAGTTATTTTTTGAGTGCATTAACAGCTCCATATCAGCTATATCAGATATTTTAATTATTTATCAGCTTGTAGCACTGAATTTTGCTACAGCTTTATGTATATATAAAACTAATTACTAATTGGCGATTACTGATTTATATAATATGCATAAAAAATACAATAATAATTTAAATAATTATTGAAGATTGCAATAATAATTTAATGAATTAAATCATATGTTATATGCATGTATGTGTGTATGTATATATGTATATGTACACTACCTGACAAAAGTCTTGTCGTTGATCCCAGTTGTAAGAGCAACAAATAATAACTTGACTTCTAGTTGTTCATTTGGAAAAGTAGCAGAAGGTGGATTTGTCTGATGAATCATCTGTTGAACTGCATCCCAATCATCACAAATACTGCAGAAGACCTATTGGAACTTGCATGGACCCAAGATTCTTACAGAAGTCAAGTTTGGTGAAGGAAAAGTCATGGTTTGGGGTTACATTCAGTATGGGGGCGTGCGAGAGATCTGCAGAGTGAATGGCAACATTACCGGCCTGAGGTATGAAGACATTTGTGCTGCACATTACATTACAAACCACAGGAGAGGGCAGATTCTTCAGCAGGATAGCGCTCCTTCTCATACTTCAGCCTCCACATCAAAGTTCCTGAAAGCAAAGAAGGTCAAGGTGCTCCAGGATTGGCCAGCCCAGTCACCAGATATGAACATTATTGAGCATGTCTGGCGTAAGATAAAGGAGGAGGCATTGAAGATGAATCCAAAGAAAAAAGAAATAAGTAATCTAGAGGCCTTTGCCTTTCATATTAGCCACTTCTGATACTAAATGATCAACTAGAAGTCAAGTTATTGTTTGTTGTTCCTAACAGACTGAAACCTGACAAACTTCTTCAAATACAATAATGAACTATTTCTTTTGCTGTTGTAACCATAGTATAAAAGGTATATTTGAATTAGGTCCATTGAATTATTTGAAAATAATGCACACCCGAGGTGTAATGGCACATCACCACCATCAGGCGTGCATTATTATTACAGTCCGTCAATAATTATTCCTTGCTTATAAAATAGAAGGATTTTGACTTTGAAAAAAACCCTGCTATATTTATTAGTGCATCTGAAATGAAGGTTATTCTGTTTTAATGTGCACATGCACCTGATATAAAGTGCACACTAATCACTGTTACAAAGATCAGTAGGATTTGTATGAAATCTAGATTTACTGAATCAAATCTAGAGCTCGTGAATCAAAGCCTGAATTGATACCCAGCTCTAATATTAACATCCGTAATCAATCCAAAAGCATCTCCGCATTTCTGTCATTGTTATGCAACAATTATGTCACCAATTGAAATGAACGCACATGTAATCGGCTTTCTCTTTTAATCACTCTGATGTGTGTGTGTGTGTGTGTGTGTGTGTGTGTGTGTGTGTGTTGCAGGTACATCTTCGCCTCTAACCTGTACGAGAGCGAGTGTGTGAACGAGACGGAGTGGGCCATCTATCAGGATTGGCACAGCTGGCTGCATAAACAGTTCGGGAAACACATTGAGCTGGATGGCATCATTTACCTGAGGGCGAAGCCAGAGGTAGAAATGCACAGCTGGACGGGGAGATGCAAACCAGCTGGGGATTATAGTTTGGATAAACGAGGAAGTTTTTGTGTTTCAGAGGTGTTTGGAGCGACTGCATCTAAGAGGAAGAGAGGAGGAGCAAGGCATTCCTTTGGAGTATCTGGAGAAACTGCATTATAAACATGAGTGCTGGTTACAGCACAGGACCATGAGGTAACACACAGACAGCACTAAAATATCTTAACCCACTGTGTATTGTTCAAATTTACTACCCTTTTGTTATTGGTTGTTTTTGACTTCCATTATAACATTTTTTGAAATTCCAAAGCCTTGACTTGATTGTTGGTAATATATTTGTGTGTATATTTGGGGGAAATAAGTACTGAACACGTCATGTTTTTTCTTGGAAATAATATTTCTAAAGGAGCTGTTGACAGCGCAGTGGCGCAGTAGGGTAGCGCTGTCGCTTCACAGCAAGAAGGTTGCTGGTTCGAGCCTCGACTGGGTCAGTTGGCATTTCTGCAGCGTGTCCGCGGGGTCTTAAAAAGCATTAAAAATTGATAAATCTATTATAGGTCAATGTAAAACTTATTGTCTCCCGTAGGAGAAATTTGTTTTAGAAAAGGGTTTTGCTGTACATAAACACCAGCAAGACAACATATAACATACATACACATTAAAAATCTAATCCTAAAATACCTTCTAATATAAATAAGCTTCCATAAAATCAATAATTTAAAAAGAATTATATAAAAATAAAATACAATGTGCCCCACTGCCCTCTGTTATACCAACCCATCCAGTTATCTTAATCTTTGACCGTGCTACCCTACTTGCTCACTGATCAATTTAATTGAAAAAGGAACAAAAGGATGTTTATATTTATTATACTTGCATAACGAGACCCTGTATCTTCTGCCAGAATTCATCAGCTCGTACTCCAAAGACAGCACATGTGTAGAATCAGATAAAATCTTGTTGGCTTGTTGGATTGTGCACAACTCAAAGATGTCTTTTAGCGAACCAAGTGTCTTAATTCCCATAATTTTTCCTGCCACTCTCATCAGGTTATTTACTTGGGTTTTCATTTTTACTGTCAGGTTCCCAAACCAAACAATAATCTATTGTTGCTTTATAAAAAGTTAGTATTGTTCTGCTACTCACTCCAAATTTTTAAGACTTTTTAAAGGCCATCTCAGAATATTTCAAAACCTCATCGCCACTTCAAGTTCTAATCAGTATCAAATCTTTAACTTAATAAACAGTTGTAGTTAATAAATCAATGGAGCACAACCGTGCAACAGAACTCAGATAAGTTTGGAAATTATGAGAAAATTAAGGCCCTTAAATATATTAAAAAGTCTTACTCGCGTTTATACGAGGTCTTAAATTTTGTTCAAGCATTGTCCAAAGTGTTTGACTCTAAAAAAAAAAGTATAAATATATTTATTTTCCTCCTAATATTATAAACAGCATGCTCAATTCACGAGATTGGTTCCGGCCGAGTCGCGTCCGGTCAAGCTCCTTCGTACGGGTGATGACGCGTAATTTGCGACAAATGCGGGAAGGTGATGTGACGCTCTCCACATGTAGCGAAACCATAGAGCGAAACACATGGCAAAATGTAAGATTGCGTACTCCTGGTTGGAGAAAGACGAGTTTAAACAATGGCTGAAGCCTGTCGCTAAAAACAATCACGTAATTTATTCTCTCAAGGTTTGTTTCTTCCGAGCTTATCTGAGTTCTGTTGCACGGTTGTGCTCCATTGATTTATTACCTACAACTCTTTATTAACAGCTGTTTATTGAGTTAAAGGTTTGATACTGATTAGAACTTGAAGTGGCGATGAGGTTTTAAAATATTCTGAGAAGGTCTTTAAAAAGTCTTAAAAAGGTTTTGAAATTACCTTTAGGATTCCTGCATACACCCTGTTCTGTGTGGAGTTTGCATGTTCAACACGAGGCGTGGGTTTCCTCCGTGTGCTCCGGTTTCCCCACAGTCCAAACACATGCGCTGTAGGTGAATTGAATAAACTAAATTGTCCGTAGTGTATGTGTGTGAATGAGTGTGTATGGGTGTTTCCCAGCAATGGGTTGCAGCTGGAAGAGCATCCGCTGTGGCAGCCCCTGATTAATAAAGGGACTAAGCCAAAAAGAAAATGAATGAATAAATGAAGGAACTCTTGACATGGAATTAAACCAATTCAAACATAAAAATAAAACGAAACAAAAATCAAAAACCAGACGTCTGGGCTTTGAAATTCCGGGAGTTTTTAGGGAGAAAGAATATATCGGGAGACGGGTCTGAAATATGGGAGACTCCTGGGAAAAACGGGAGTGTTGGCAGGTATGAATCAGGGCCGGAGCAAGCTGAACTGGCGCTTTAGGGGCGAACAGCAATCACGCAGCCCTCAACCCGAAAGTGAAATAAAAACTTACCGGTTTGCGGATGAAAGAGGACCGGGAGGGGGTAGGTGTTGCGGATAAAAGTAAGGACCGGGGGGTTCTCGCTCACTATTCTGCCTAGGTCGCCTCTATGGGTCCTGAGTGTTAAGCTGGATTTATACTTTCGCCTGGCGCCGCATCGCACGCCTCCGCTGACTGCGCGCGCACCTCGCGACAATGGGTTAGCGCGCTTGTGCTGAGCCAGCTCTGGTAGCTCATCAACAGAGCCGCGACGTCAACACACAGAATCTGTCAGCACAATTCAGCACGGTTGTCTAACAGTTTAGAACGGTTTGGCACAATAGTGGAAAAGCTGCTTTAATATTTTTATAAAAAAAATCGTGATTCCTCGATTTTATAAAAAATTAAATCGTCTTAAAACGTAAATTCGAATTAATCGAAAAAATCGCCCAGCCCTAGAATCAAGCATGCGTCTGTAGCTCCGCTTACTCCGCCTCTTTGCCCTTATTTGGTATTCCGCGTTTGGTGCGATAACAAAATGGCGACGGTTGGCCGCGCCTACTTGTAGCTTCTTTTGCAGTGTTCAGAAACCTATGGGTGACGTCACGGATACTACGTCCATATCTTTTACAGTCTATGGGAAGAACGCAGCATCTCATTTCTCACAGGACGCGTTCTGTGTTCTCACGGTTTCCCAAGTTCGTTGTTCTGAGGTGACCTCGCAAGAACGTTCTTCATAAGAACACAAGTTCATTCTCTGCGTTCTTGGAATTGAGTAACAGCCCATAGTCTTGCTGAAATGTCCACCCTGGTTTCATCTTCATCATCCTGATAATGTAGATGTTGGACTGAAGCAGCTGATATTCATTTACACTGATGAAGGGCAGAGGGTTGCTGAAGAACTACTGAGAGATTTCAGCTGCTGTCTGGGCGTTCACTGCCTTTCTACACCTCCCTTTCTTCATGTGTTCAATACTTTTATCCCTGTGTCATTTCATTTTATTACACAGAACTTCATTTGTAAACTAATTTGATTTGTTTTCTTTGCATATTTGGATTTCTTTGTTACCAACATCTGGTGAAAAATTTTAAATCAACAGCACCTTTAGAAATATGTTTTCAGAAAAAAATGGTGACGTGTTGAATACTTATTTCCCCGACTGTATATGTATATATAGAGAAAGCACAAATGGGTAAGTTATTTGCCCTCATGACTGTGTATGTGTGCAGTATGGACTTTGATTATCTGAATGATGTGCCCGTTCTCACCCTGGATGTCAATGATGACTTTAAAGACAACAACATGATGTGTGCTGATATGATTGAGAAGGTACGACACACACTCACACACACTGTAAAAAGTGATTAGTTACTTAAAGCGAGTAAACCAATTGCCCTAAAAGCAACAAGTTGACTTTGCAAAGATAATGTAAGTAAACCCATTGTAACTTGAAACTGTTAAGTTGGCAGAATTTTTATAACTATGCTAATTGTACTCACTTTTTTAAAGTCAACTAATCCCTTTTTACGGTGTCAGACTATTTTAGCAAGTCTGTTTTCAGATAATTACTGTAATTATCACAATATTACATATTTGGTGCTTCATTAAGTCTATAAAATTTACACTTGTAGTCTGTATTGAATTTAGAACACCCATGAGTCTGGAAGAGCAGATTTATTTTAGTTACTGTCATTTTGCTAGAGACAGAAAAGCTGGGAAAAAACTAATATAATAAAGGCGTATTGGAAAAAGTTATTAGTTTACTTTTATTTAAAAAAAAAAGTGAGTACAACTAGCATAATTATAAAAATTCAGTCAACTTAGCAGTTTCAAGTTACATTACATTACATTATTTTTGTGAAGTCAACTTGTTGCTTTTTAGGCAATTGGTTTACTAGCTTTAAGTAACTAATCACTTTTTACAGTGCACACACACACTTCAGCTTGTTATTTTAAAGAACATATGTAAACAGAGTGATCTCTATGAGTGTTTTTGACCTTTATAAACACACACTGAATATTCAGCCATCACATGCTTAACGATTCTTGGAAAAACATGAGTGAATAATGAATTTGTGTTTTTGCATGATCTTAATCCAGCACATCACTTGTCAGTGTGTTTGATGAAAGTGTGAGTGATGTTTGTCAAATGAGGCAGAACTGAAATGCGTCTTATGATGAGGCTGCAATACAGGCGCCATTATATACTGCAGAAAATGCACATTATGCATGATTAGACACAGCATATATATATGTATTACAGCCATTGTGAAGCATAAACACACATTTTTGCATGCATATGATTGGATCACAGATAGAGCAAGAATTTATGCATTATGGAAAAACTAATGCGTTTAAAAGTTTTTCTTTTTTTCTTTTCTAGGTAAAGGAGTTTCTGAGCACCCTGTGATTATGAGAAATTGTATTTGTGTGTGTGTGTGTGTGTGTGTGTGTGGTTTTTTAAGTTTTCTGTGTCAACTAGGAACAAAAATCGGGCTTGTGTCCATTAAGCACTTATCAATGTTTTATGTTATTTAAATGTTTTTACCTTTTTGTACTTTCATGCCTTGTGAATTAAATATTAAATAACGGGTGATAACAACATTTATTTTTCCTTAAAGATCATTCTGCTCAACACGGCTCTGTTTATCAAAATACAGTATCAGTACACTAAAAATGTTTGGTTGTTTTAACCCAACATTGGGCCAGATATTGACAAAACTGTAAGAACTGTTAAGTTAAAATTGTTTATTGAAATTTAATCTGAAAAAATTAACCCAACTTTCGGTTTGACATTAGGTTATGACAACTCAACTTTTTTTAGAGTGTAATATTATGAAAGATTGAAAAGTAAAATAACTTTTTTGTTTATTTGAATGTTTACATCATGTCCTAACAACACGCAGTGCGAAAAGATTTTAGTGACAAGCAATTTGTCTGCCTGCACCAAAGCACGTCATGATTTTGCAAAATACGATACGATCCTGGATTATTATCTGTGTTAATCTTGGAACATAGTTTTTTGTTCAAAAGTGTAGTCCATACCTATTCCCTACACCTAAACCCAGTGCCTAATTTGTAAATTGTGAGTAATTAACCTAGTTAAGCCTTTAAATGTCACTTTAAGCTGTATACAGGGAGTGCAGAATTATTAGGCAAGTTGTATTTTTGAGGATTAATTTTATTATTGAACAACAACCATGTTCTCAATGAACCCAAAAAACTCATTAATATCAAAGCTGAATATTTTTGGAAGTAGTTTTTAGTTTGTTTTTAGTTTGAGCTATTTTAGGAGGATATCTGTGTGTGCAGGTGACTATTACTGTGCATACTTATTAGGCAACTTAACAAAAAACAAATATATACCCATTTCAATGATTTATTTTAACCAGTGAAACCAATATAACATCTCAACATTCACAAATATACATTTCTGACATTCAAAAACAAATCAGTGACCAATATAGCCACCTTTCTTTGCAAGGACACTCAAAAGCCTGCCATCCATGGATTCTGTCAGTGTTTTGATCTGTTCACCATCAACATTGCGTGCAGCAGCAACCACAGCCTCCCAGACACTGTTCAGAGAGGTGTACTGTTTTCCCTCCTTGTAAATCTCACATTTGATAATGAACCACAGGTTCTCTATGGGGTTCAGATCAGGTAAACAAGGAGGCCATGTCAATTGTTTTTCTTTTAAACCCTTTCTTGCCAGCCACGCTGTGGAGTATTTGGACGCGTGTGATGGAGCATTGTCCTGCATGAAAATCATGTTTTTCTTGAAGGATGCAGACTTCTTCCTGTACCACTGCTTGAAGAAGGTGTCTTCCAGAAACTGGCAGTAGGACTGGGAGTTGAGCTTGACTCCATCCTCAACCCGAAAAGGCCCCACAAGCTCATCTTTGATGATACCAGCCCAAACCAGTACTCCACCTCCACCTTGCTGGCATCTGAGTCGGACTGGAGCTCTCTGCCCTTTACCGATCCAACCACGGGCCCATGAAGACTCACTCTCATTTCATCAGTCCATAAAACCTTAGAAAAATCAGTCTTGAGATATTTCTTGGCTCAGTCTTGACGTTTCAGCTTGTGTCTTGTTCAGTGGTGGTCGTTTTTCAGCCTTTCTTACCTTGGCCATGTCTCTGAGTATTGCACACCTTGTGCTTTTGGGCACTCCAGTGATGTTGCTGCTCTGAAATATGGCAAAACTGGTGGCAAGTGGCATCTTGGCAGCTGCACGCTTGACTTTTCTCAGTTCATGGGCAGTTATTTGCGCCTTGGTTTCACACGTTTCTTGCGACCCTGTTGTCTATTTTGAATGAAATGCTTGATTGTTCGATGATCACGCTTCAGAAGCTTGGCAATTGTAAGAGTGCTGCATCCCTCTGCAAGATATCTCACTATTTTTGACTTTTCGGAGCCTGTCAAGTCCTTCTTTTGACCCATTTTGCCAAAGGAAAGGAAGTTGCCTAATAATTATGCACACCTGATATAGGGTGTTGATGTCATTAGACCACACCCCTTCACATTAAAGAGATGCACATCACCTAATATGCTTAATTTGTAGTAGGCTTTCGAGCCTATACAGCTTGGAGTAAGACAACATGCATAAAGAGGATGATGTGGTCAAAATACTCATTTGCCTAATAATTCTGCACTCCCTGTAGAAGTGTCTTGAAAAATATCTAGTCAAATATTATTTACTGTCATCAAGGCAAAAATAAAATAAATCAGTAATTAGAAATGAGTTATTTAAACTATTATGATTAGAAATGTGTTGAAAAAATCTTACCTCCGTTAAACAGAAATTGGGGAAAAAATAAACAGGGGGGCTTCAACTGTATATAGCAATCATGATTTACGAAAGTATTACATCGTTTTGTAAACGGTTATTATTACCATTTGTTGAGTCTGCCCACACAGTTTGATAGAGTGCTTGTACCTGGAAGCCACTTCACGTGACGTTACACTACACTTAACAAGTGGATTGCTGATGTGCACATTGTGATATTGATAAACGATATATTGTGCAGCCCTAGTATATGCTGCTGTTGTTGTTCTGCTGGGATATCGCGGAAATAAAAAGCATTTCTAAAATATAAATTTTGCATTTCGCCGTTGCGGATGGTCACTTTTGACAAAAACTGTAGCAATTTAATCGTGAAGATACCTTTTATCGCATCGCGTGTTAGGACATGTTAGAAATTTTATATTTTGAAGCTAAATGTTCAGCATTACTCCAGTCATCAGTGTCACATGATCCTTCAGATATCAGTCTAATATGATGATTGGGCGCTTAAGAAAATGTTTAAATGCTTAATATTTGTGAGTGTAAACATCAGAAAGGATTGCTTGCTAAATAGGAACTGCATTTACTAGACATTTTAAAAAAAACATAAATACCTTTACTGTCACTTTTGATCAGTTTTTGCGTCTTTGCTGTGAATAAAAAACATTTTACTTACGACAAACATTACGACAAACATATGAAGGGTGTTGTATATATTTTCAACCATTTAGCTTCAATCAAAGCATTCATTGTCCGGCTTTGAAGGAGTAGTTTAGACAAAATTAGATGAATCATTATTTTCGCTCGCTCATGTTCTAGTCTAGACTTTTCCAGTAATTTCCAGTGTCATGTTGTGCTGCTCCTGTTTGCCAGCTGGGGGCGCAGTTCTACAGCTCTTTACAAACTGACACAGCCGTACAAACCTGCTATACCATGAACTGTGATTTCCTGACATAAATTAAAGTAACTGAGGTTTTTCACAGTCATTTCTCAGGATATGAGAGTACATCACGTTCTCCACCCAGAAATGAATAATAAAGTCGTACCGAATGACATTCCTGGAGTTTTTATGAATTGTTATGGACGTTCTGCTAATTGTTGAATTAGTATACAGCACCAAATATTTGGACTTCTGTACATATTCAGATAATTCGAGGAAAAGCCCTGGATATTGTGTATAAATAGCTGTATTGGAGACTTTTCTACATCAAATAAAACCTTTTTAAAAAGCTATTCTCAGGGTTTCTGCTGGGTCTTAAAATGTCTTAAATCTCAAAATCCAAATTTTAGGCCTTAAAAAGTCTACTGAAATATTGTGTTGTAGGTCTTAAATCTTTTTTAAACAGGTCTTTATTTTTCTTTGTTCATGTATTGCTACTTAATCTGGCCAAAACCCATACAATCACCAGCAATCCATCTCAAAACTTTAAACTTTTATTTTGAACAGTAATTTTAACTATTTATCAAATTAGTTTAATTATTTTCCTTACAATAACATTTGTTTAAAAGTTTGCTATGTATTTACTGCTGAGGACACTGACCTGGACAGATTGTTGTGCATAGATTTAGTTTATTATAGTTTTTAAAACAAACATTTGTTCATTTTTTTAATTTTAAAGAAAGTTTTTATTGGAAAAAAGTGTATGGATACAAGTAGAGCTTGCTTGTTTTTACACAATATTTAAAATATTTTGCTAAGAAAAAAATCTAAAATATTAAATTTTTTTTTATTATTATTGTATTATTAAATGTATTAAATAAAAAAAAAATTGATAGGTCAAAAAAAGCTTTTCCATCTGGGCCATTTGAAAATTCCTTAGCCTTTATCCCTTTATGAGTCTGAAATTTCATTCATAATGGTCTTAAAAAGTCTGAACTTTAACTTTGTGAAACCTGCAGAAACCCTGTATTCTGTATTCAATTCAGTTTATATAAGTTTATATATTCAGTTTATATAAAAATATAATTATATATAGAAATACGTTATAATCATAAATTTTATTGTATGATTTGTTGCATAAAAACTATGTGTAATGTGTGTCTAAGGTGTTATTTGTTAATGCTTTACTGGCTATCATTAATTATTAACATTTGTCTAAATATATAAATACAACTGATCATTGTTCGTGTATTTGATTGTGCATTAACTAGTTACCAAATACTTTTGCTTTTATCAATGTATTAATGAGGCTTTGTAATGTCATTATATATCAGTTATTATATGCATAAACACATTTCTCTTTTACAATTTGCTTGTATAAAACATAAAAATACATTTGTGTAATATCAACACAGTCTCATTAATTAATGCATTAGTAATGGACTAGCTGTAAAAATTAATGATCAGTGTTTGAATAAAGTGAAAATTGTTCATGTCGTTGACGGTCCATTAACTTTAGCATTTGAATATCTAAATTATCGTTAAAATTATGAAATGCTTAAGAAGTATTCAATAAGTAGTCAACATTTGAAGTGGATCATCACCTTTCATCAAAGTTTTCCTAAATCTATTGAACCCATTCTTGTCCTAGGACAATTTAAAAAACATTTTTGATTAACTTCAAATGTTAACTGTAGCTGAGTAAATGCTACCTTACTGATAAAAAAGTGACGCCTCAAATTTATAATTCAAACATAATGTGTAAACCATAAAGTAGTCATGTTGTTTTGCGAACATTTTCGCTTAATCATAGTCTATTTCATGCAAAAGCTGTATTAGACGTCTTGAATTTGTATGACTAATTCACTATATATTTACACTATATTTGATTTACAGTAGTCAACATTTGAAGTGGATGAAAAAAAAATCAAGGCTTGTAATACAGCTTTTGCATGACTTTGTGGTTCACACTTTGCAGTAGTCAACATTTGAAGTGGATCAAAAAACAAAATGACATTACTTCTTTAGTGTAATTCAAATATAATGTAAACCCTAAAGACGTCATGCAAAAGCTGTATTAGAAGCCCTTGATTTATTTATTTTGATCTGCTTTAAATGCTGACTACTGTAATTCAAATTCAGTGTGAACCCTTGACAATATTTGAAGTGATTCCAAAAAAATTCAGGGCTTCTTATACAGCTTTTGCTTGAACTATGATTAAGTGAAAAACTTTGCTAAATGATATGACTTCTTTTTGATCCACTTCAAATGTTGACTAGGATTCACACTATATCTGAATTACAATAAAGAAGTCATGCCATTTACATAAATTTTTCACCTATTCATATGCAAACTTCTTGTTTTTTTTGATCCACTTCAAGTGTTGACTAATTCAAATATAGTGTGAATCCTAAAGAAGTCATGTCATTTAGAGAAATATTTCACTTAATTGTAGTTCATGCAAAAGCTGAATTAGAAGTCCTGAATTTATTTTGATCCACTTCAAATGTTGAATACTGTAATTCAAATTCAGTGTGAACCCTAGACCATATTTGAAGTGATTAAAAAAAAAATTAGGGCTCCTAGTTCAGCTTTTGATTGAACTACAATTAAGTGAAAAACTTCGCTAAATGACACGACTTCTTTACTGTAATTCATCTTAAATTTAGTGTAGTGTGAACCCTGAAGAAGTCATGCAAGAGCTGTATTACAAGCCCTGAATTTTTCCATCCACTTCAATTGTCGACTACTGTAATTCAAATCCAGTAGTCAACATTTGAAGTGGATCAAAAAAAATCTGCGCTGCTAATACAGCTTTTGCATGAAGTTTGCATATGAATAAGTGAAAAACCTCGGTTAATGGCATGACTTCTTTACTGTAATTCAAATATAGTGTGAACCCCAAAGAAGTCATGCAAAAGCTGTATTACAAGCCCTGATTTTTTTTGATCCACTTCAAATGTTGACTAGGATTCACACTATATCTGAATTCCAGTAAAGTTTTTCACCTATTCATATGCAAACTTCTTGCAAAAGCTATATTAGAAGCTCAGAATGTTTTTTGATCCACTTTCAATGTTGATTAATTCAAATATAGTGTAAACCCTAATGAAATCAAACCATTTAGTGAAATTAGTTTTACTTAATTGTAGTTCATACAAAAGCTGTATTAGAAGCCCTGAATCTTTTTGATCCACTCAAATGTTGACTAATCCAAATACAGTGTGAACCCTAGACAACATTTGAAGTGGATCAAAAACTTCAGGGCTTGTAATACAGCTTTTGCATGACCTCTTTAGGATTCACACTATATTTGAATTACAGTAAAGTCCTAAATGTTTTTTTGATCCACTTCACATGTTGACTAATTCAAATATAGTGTGAATCCTAAAGAAGTCATGTTGTTTAGAGAAATATTTCACTTAATTGTAGTTCATGCAAAAGCTGTATAGAAGTCCTGAATTTATTTTGATCCACTTCAAATGTTGACTACTGTAACTCAAATGTAGTGTGAACTCTAGTCAACATTTGAAGTGGATCAAAAAATTCAGGGCTTGTAATACAGCGTTTGCATGAGTTCTTTAGGGTTCACACTACACTAAATTTGAAATGAATTACAGTAAACAAGTCATGTCATTTACAGTAGTTTTTCACCTATTCATATGCAAACTTATTGCAAAAGCTATATTAGAAGCTTAGAATGTTTTTTGATCCACTTTCAATGTTTACTAATTCAAATATAGTGTGAACACTAGACAACATTTGAAGTGGATCAAAAAATTCAGGGCTTGTAATACAGCTTTTGAATGACTTATTTAGGGTTCACACTATATTTGAATTACAGTAAAGCCCTGAATGTTGCTTTTTGATCCACTTCACACGTTAACTAATTCAAATATAGTGTGAATCCTAAAGAAGTCATGTCGTTTAGAGAAATATTTCACTTAATTGTAGTTCATGCAAAAGCTGAATTAGAAGTCCTGAATTTATTTTGATCCACTTCAAATGTTTACTGTAATTCAAATGTAGTGTGAACTCTAGTCAACATTTGAAGTGGATCAAAAAATTCAGGGCTTGTAATACAGCGTTTGCATGACTTCTTTAGGGTTCACACTACACTAAATTTGAAATGAATTACAGTAAACAAGTCATGTCATTTACAGTAGTTTTTCACTTAATCGCAGTTCATGCAAAAGCTGTATTAGAAGTCCTGAATTTTTTTTTTGATCAACTTCCACTCCTGTAATTCAAATATAGTGTGAACCCTAAAGAAGTCATGTCATTTAGCGAAGTTTCTCACTTGTATTCGAAGCCCCGAATGTTTCCAAACTGCACTGAAGTGTTTTTCAGGTGTTGAGTGTTTGTGCACGGATGCAGGTCTTGTTCTACAGTGCTGCATCTCTCATGTGCTCTGTGTGTGTGTCTGTGTGTTCATCCTCCCACTGCTGCGTCACGCTGGAGGAGGGCGAGATCTTTAAATATGGATCAAGACTCAAGACGAGCCTGCGGAGCGCGACGCCACGCGTTTCTCGACCGGACAGAGAGAGCTCCTGATCCCGCTGCGGAATGACTGCTGGACTGGCCGAATGTACTGTAGTTTGTAGAAGCAGCAGCGGCGAAACATCTCTGGCTCCAGATAAACTCAATTGAACGCGTTCCTGCTTTTACGCATCCAGACGCGCTTGAACTTGGAGCGAAATCGCACTTTTTTACGACAGAGAGAGTTTTTCCGCGTGGACACACTTTTTAATCCAGAGTTCTAGCAGAAGAGAGTGGTTCTCTTGGAGAAGAGGACGCCAACTGTCAACATGAGCGACAAAAACAAGTGAGTGCTTTATTTGCATGTGATCTTCCTCATTGGGCTCAGTCGAGATGAGTTGTTTCCATGAGTGTGTGTGTGTGTGTTGAAACAGCCCTCCCACTCTGGATCTGTCTTGCTTCTCCACCAAAAAGTAAAGGTGTAACAGTATCCACGAGGACAGAGCAACAGATCCGCTGCTGGTCTGTGCGGTTGGGCTTCAGGTTTCAGCAGCGGAGGTTATTATCTATTAAAGACGTTACGCTAGGCATTTGCGTATACGCGCTCAGAAATAAAGCTACGAGAGCTGTCACTGGGATGGTATCTTTAATTTATTACTCTTTTGTACCTAAAGGATCCATATTGGTACCTTAGAGGTACATATTAGTAATTAAAGAATCTATATTTATGTCTAAAAGGTCAGTATTGTTCCCTAAAGGCACATATTAGGCTACTTAAAAAGTGTAAAGGTACCACCACAGTGACAGAATTTTTTTTTTTTTTTTTCTGAGTGTACTTCTGACAGCTCAGGAACATCCCAAATGTTCTCTCAGCAGTGTAATGGTTTCTTTTACTCTTAATTTGTTTAAACGAGAAACACAAATGGTGACTCATTAAATTTAAGGTTCTTTGTGGTTCAGTTAAGAACTACATTCATGCAACCATTTTAGGGAAGAGAAGTGATTTATGGCTTATACACTCACAAAAAAGGTACAAGAGCTGTCACTGGGGTGGTCTCTTTTAAAATGATTACACTTTTGTACTTGAAGGGTCCATATTGGTACCTTAGAGGTGCGTATTAGTAATTAAAGAATCTATATTTATGTCTAAAAGGTCAGTATTGTTCCCTAAAGGCACATATTAGGCTACTTAAAAAGTGTAAAGGTACCACCACAGTGACAGACATTGTACTTTTATTTATTTCCGAGTGCTTCTGACAGATCAAGAACCTCCTAAATGTTCTCTCAGCAGTGTAATACCTAAAAAGTGTAAAGGTACCACCATAGTGACAGATATTGTACTTTTATTTATTTATGAGTGCTTCTGACAGGTCAGGAACATCCTAAATGTTCTCTCAGCAGGGTAATGGTTTCTTGTACTCTAATTTGTTTGAACACAAAACACAAATGGCGACTCATTAAATTAAAGGTTTCCTGTGGTTCAATTAGGAACCACATTCATGTAACTATTTCAAATAAAGGTAAGAGAGCTGTCACTGGGTGGTATCTTTTAAAATGATTACACTTTTGTACTTAAAAGGTCCACACTGGTACCTTAGAGATGCATATTAGTAATTAAAGAATCTATATTTATGTCTAAAAGGTCAGTATTGTTCCCTAAAGGCACATATTAGGCTACTTAAAAAGTGTAAAAGTACCACAACAGTGACAGATATTGTACTTTTATTCATTTCCGAGTGCTTCTGACAGGTCAGGAACATCCTAAATGTTCTCTCAGCAGTGTAATGCCTAAAAAGTGTAAAGGTACCACCATAGTGACAGATGTTGTACTTTTATTTATTTATGAGTGCTTCTGACAGGTTAAAAACATCCTAAATGTTCTTTGAGCAGGGTAATGGTTTCTTGTACTCTAATTAGTTTGAACAAGAAACACAAATGGTGACTCATTAAATTAAAGGTTCCCTGTGGTTCAATTAGGAACCACATTCATGTAACTATTTCAGAGAAGAGAAGTGCTTTATGGCTTATACACTCAGAAAAAAGGTGAGCTGTCACTGGGGTGGTATCTTTTTAATTAAATTATTACACTTTTGTACTTTAAGGGTCCATATTGGTACCTTAGGCCGGCTCACACTGTGAGATTTTTTTATAATCCTAAACGATTGTATCATGTCAGACTGCACGAACATGGCTCTCATGTCACACTGTATGATCTCAGCCGTCATAATGTCAGACTGAACGACAATGAAGATGCACCAAACACGGAAGAAAACTCTCCCGGAGTTTGACGTCGTCCACCCGCGACACTCTCACTATCCCGCATTCTGAAATGATTCCTCACAGCAAATGTAAACGAACAGTAGTGGCAATTTTGCACACGGCGCGTCTCAATAATAAAACCAGGAAGAAAAAAACAGTTTTGACATTTCCCTGCGGTCATTTGAATAGAGTGGAGGAACTGTGACGTCACCTTGTAGGCTAATTGGCTGCTAGCATAAAACTGGTTCCCTCGAAAATATCTCTATAGGATTTTCCCATAGGCTTTTCGAAGATTGCAAATAATAAGCTCTGTGTTCAAACACTGTTCATTACACTTACATGTTTTGTCCAAATGGATAATCCTCACACGAAAATACAACTTTTAGCACTTTTGGATCTTAAATGCAAACGCAAGAACTGGAAAGCTAACATTAGCTTCGGGGCGCTTGCCTGTGACGTCATATTATATTATTATATAATAATACGTTATACGTTATATTATAATCCACGCTATATATTATAAACGCATAAATACGCAAAAACACATAGACCTACGTGCCTTTTGGATAGTTTTTACGTGGGAAATACATTTTGTTTTGCTTTACGGTTGTTGTAAAAGTTTTAAAACTCTATGTATAAATGTGCCTACATAGTATTATCATAAGACATGTTTAAATAAGTGTATCACTGGCGTGCATACAGCCTGCTTACCTTAGTAGCAGATGACAGAAATGAGGAGATGAGGCGTGAGGGACAAGTCTAATGTTATATGCCTGCAAGTTCCATCATGGACACAGAACAACATTCAATATTCTTTTTTTGTCACAAAGTACAGTGAAAAGCAGCCCATACAGTCACATATGCTATACATTTTAAGGTGTAAATATTGCAGTTATGACAGAGTTTATTGTGTTCAGATGAAGAAAAAAATGACGAGAAATCAATTGATCACGTTAAAATGACAGTTAACATGTATGTATTCTTACACAATTATTCACACGTTTGCATTACTGAGAGCAGGAGAGAGACAGGCAGCACTGGTAAGCACTATTCCCATAATATCGTTTAATTAAAATAAATAATCAACAAATGAATCTGTCTTGGCAGTCTTTACAAGTGAAGGCATTATCTACACACAATATGAATTCCCACTTAGAAAAATACTACAAACTATAAAATACTACTCATGAAAATACCTAAATAACAGACAAATCCAAATGCCCAACACAAGCGAGCTGCGCTCCAGACCAGTTCAGCTCGATGACGTATAATGTCTCCGACACCCCCTGTAGTCTCGTTTAGCAACTTGATAGCAACCGTCTTTTTAAAGAAGCGAAACCGATTTAAAAAATCAAGAGTGTTCTGTAACTGATGTGTTTTATGTCGTAGAATAAAACGTGAAAGTATCTTGAGTTTGTGTTCGCCATGAACCTTATTTAAGCGATTTAACTGAAATCCCATTGACTTTGGTATGAGGGAACCGGAACTGCTAAAATGCTAACTCGCTTCCGGGTTTTTGCATACAAATTGATGTCATAGTTCCCCCACTCTATGGATGCATGAATCGCGTTATCAAATTCGATGCTCCTATGGGTTCAGCTGTTGTCACACTGCAGGAAAGTGTCTGAAAACTTCATCGAAGAGAAAAATCTGATCGCAACGGGCACAAAGCGGCTGTCTGTGAACATGTCAAACCAACGATCACAGATTTTAGCCCAGGATTTCAGGAATCTTTTAGGATTTCTCAAATTTGTCTCAGATGACAAAATCGCAGCTGAAATCTCACCGTGTGAGCAGGGCTTTAGAGGTGCATATTAGTACCTAAAAATACAAAGGGGTTCCATTTGTAAAGGTACCACCACAGTGACTGATATTGTACGTTTATTTATTTCTGAGTGTGCTCTCGGCACTATAATGGTTTCTTTTACTCTAATTTGTTTAAACACAAAACACAAATGGCGACTCATTAAATTGAAGGTATCTTGTGGTTTAATTAAGAACCACATTCATGTAACTATTTCAGTGAAGAGAAGTGCTTTACGGCTTATACACTCTCAGAAATCAAGCTATGAGAGCGGTTACTGTGGCTTTTATAGAAGGTAAATATTTGTGCCATGTTGGTTCTTCCTGGACTCTTGTCATCAAGTGTTTCATTTAGAACCTTCAACATCCTTTAAGCCTCTTAAGTGCATAAAAGATAGTGGATAATAGTTCTTTAGATTATTCAATGTTTTTCACACTAAAGGGTTCTTTCTTTGGGGAACCTGGAATGGTTCATGGGGGCGACACGGTGGCTCAGTGGTTAGTACTGTCACCTCACAGCAGGCAGGTTGCTGGTTCGAGCCCCAGCTGGGTCACTTGGCATTTCTTTTTGGAGTTTGCATGTTCTCCCCGTGTTAGCGTGGGTTTCCTCCGGGTGATCCAGTTTCCCCCACAGTCCAAAGACATGCGCTCTAGGTGAATGGAATCAACTAAATTGGCCGTAGTATGTGTATAAGTGTGTATGGGTGTTTGCCTGTACTGGGTTGCAGCTGGAAGGGCATCTGCTGCGTAAATCATTTGCTGGATAAGTTGGCGGTTCATTCCGCTGTGGCGACCCCTGGTGAATAAAGGGACTTAGCCGAAGGAAAATGAATGAATGAAGTGTGTGAAAACACTTTCAGAGCCTTTAGCTTTTCAGATTTGCTTGGTATCTGTGGTTCTGTGTGTGAAGAACCTTTATCGTCAATTCACAATTAAACACATTCAGGGTTTCTGCTTCTGCAGGTCTTTTTCTGCTAATTTAGGTGTTAAAAAATGAAAAATGGTTGATTCAGAGATTTCATGAATCAAAGTATTTGATGTAAAATTACTTTAAATGTGAGTCAGATCATCCTTTTGTATTTTTACATTGAAATGTTGCTATAAAAACAGCTCTTCATGTGTTTCCTAAACATTATAAATAGTTCTAAACACATTGCTGTATTGTTGTTGTTTTCTTCTTTAGTCTTAAAAAGTCTTTTTAGTCTTTAAAAGTTCTCAGATTTACCTAGGCATGGGATGGTAACCGGTTTCAAGGTATACCGCGATTTGGAAAAGTCAAGGTTTTAAAACCGCCAAAATTTTCTGCTGTACTGTTCCTATTGTGTATGTAAGTTGTTGTTTTTTGTTTACGTTTTGTTTTAAGTCTTTTAGGATAGCAGTATCTCCAAAACAAAAGATGTCCAAAGATGCCGTTTTAAATTGTAATGAAGTCTGTGTTTTTGAAGGCAGCAGAAGTCAATAACTCATTTGAATTATTTAGCCTGACACGTTTACTGCTCCAAAATATTTAAAATGTTTCTCAAAATTAAATATATTGTGTTCAAAGGGGGAAAAAGTTTTAGTTTTTTACCCAGACATTTAAAAAGAATATATTTTAGAGCAGCAACCACAATACTGTGAAACTGTAAAACTAATATTTTTATCCAAGGTTATCATACCCTCAGAATCCTATACCGGCCCATGCCTAGATTTACCATCATAAAACCTGCAGAAACCCTGATATTGGTTCCTTATTTAGCTGGTTAGAAACTTTGCCATTCATGGAAATCCTCGATTCAACAGAAGGTTCTTCACAGAGTTAAAGAGTGCTTTTAGAGAAGGGAAACGGTTCTTTTCTGACTGTTCACTAAATGATTTTAGGGGAACCAAAAATGGTTCAGTGCCATCACTGCAGAAACCCTCTCTTTAGAGATCTTATCTATATGAGCATAGAGACTTTTTAAGTACATAAAAGATTTATTATGTTTTACAGCTCAAATTCTTCAAATCAAAAGTTTTGTTTTGGGGTTTCTGTGCAGATCCATGATATTTTTAGGTGCATGTACTGTATGATTAATTAGATATTTATAGATATTCAATTCAATTCACCTTTATTTGTATAGCACTTATACAATGCAGATTGTGTCAAAGCAGCTTCACATAGAAGATTATAGTAAATTGAAACAGTGTCAGTTCAGTTTTCAGAGTTTAAGTTCAGTTCAGTTTAGCTCAGTTCAGTGTGGTTTAATAATCACTACTGAGAGTCCAAACACTGAAGAGCAAATCCATCGATGCGCAGCTCTACAGATCCCGAACCATGCAAGCCAGTGGCGACAGCGGCGAGGAAAAAACTTCACCAATTGGCGAAAGTGAAGAATTTAAAAAACCTCGAGAGAAACCAGGCTCAGTTGGGCATGACCATTTCCCCTATGGCCAAACGTCTTGTGCAGAGCTGCAGTCTAGGCGCCGGAAGCTGGAGAATGCTAGACCTCAGCGAAGACTCGTCTGTCCTTGGAGCGTCACAGGAATCAGTCTCATGCTCTCCACTCCTCCATGACCACCACAGCAGCTGCTCAGGATGCGGCCTGGTCCAGGATTATGAAAACCTTGGGATCATCTCGTCGCTGGTCTTGTATCGCAAGAGTGGCGCTGCATAGTCTGAGGGCCTCAGGATGAGTATCCCCAGGTGGAAATAGAGAAGAAAGAGAATAATTAGCGTAGCTGCTGTTCATAGTGTATATAAACGAGATGCAAAAAACCTGTGTGGGGCACATCATGCGTCATACCGTTAAGTGATGCACTGAGTGTATGCTTTGCTAAAAACATAGGTTTTTAATCTAGTTTTGAACTGTGAGAGTGTGTGTCTGAGCCTCGGACATTATCAGGAAGGCTATTCCAGAGTTTAGGAGCCATAAATGAGAAGGCTCAACCTCCATTACTCGACTTTGCTATTCTAGGTACTACCAGAAGCCCTGAGTTTTGAGATATTCCTTAAGAAGAAACTGCTCACAGAGAAGTTCTTTGGGAAACCCAAATGGTATTTAAAAATAAAAGCTCCATCGTGAATAATCGTCTACATCCCTTTCAGTGCAGACAATGGTCTTTATAGTTGTAAAGAAGCTCCATTTTACTTTTGACTGAAATGTTCTTTGGGGAACTCAAAATGTACATTTTCTTTAAACCCCCTTTTAGAACTTTTATTGTCGATACTTTGTGATAACTTTTTCTTCTTCATTTGTTCAGAAATAATCTTTGAAGTGGTGTTTTAGAGCCCAACAATGAGAACCAGATTTTGTATAATTCCATAGGAGAACAGCATGGTTCCATAAGAACCTTTTACATCCACAGAGGCTTTCCATTGCAAAGCGTTTCATTATAGTGGGAAATAAAAGTGTACTTTAAGAACAATTCACTGAAAGGTACCAAAAATAGTTCTTGTATAAAAACACCATGGAGCTATTATTTTTAAGGGTGTAGATGTTAAGAATGGGTCTTGATGGAGAACAGGATCTTACAGTGGAGCTTCAAGAACTGTTTTGCTCTCTGAAGAATCAACTTTTAAAAATAAGATCACAAAAAGGTGATGCTTTTGGTTCCCAAATCATTCAGAGAACAGTTAATATGAGAACCAATTTTCCCTAGTGTTAAAGAACATTTTAATAATCTATAGAAACTTTTGTGTGAATAAAAAATGTTCTAAATGGTAAAATGAATGCCAATATAGAGCTTCACGTGTGCTGTAGCTGAATCTTTGCTGAACCCAAGAGCTACTGAAGAAGCTTTAAGTGAATGAAATCTCTTTGTGTCACATGACGTATGATGTAGTTCGCTCTATTCATTCTTCTGGTTCTGCCAAGTGGCGCTGCTTTAAGTCGTCCTCTTTACAGTTTCCCTGAAGCTGTGGCTTGAGCGGTCGGAGTAATCTGTTTCTAAGAAGCTCCTGTCAAAACCAATTAGGTCTTTAGTGTCCAGGAGCAATGTGTGCGTGGCTCAGCGTTCTAGAAACTGGTGGCTGGATATAATGAAAGCTGCAAACGGGATTCGATCTCTTTTTAGTTCACTGCAACTTGTGCTGTCATAGAAAAGAGGCAGCTGCCTGCAGGGATCACACCACTCCACCAATAGGCTGTTTCAGATGCATCATGTGGTGTCTGGTTTCTTACACAGTGCTGGAGACCGTTAGATTTTTTACAACTCTTACAAAAAGTACTGTGGTGGTAGTTTAAAGTACACATGAAATCTAAACTGACCACATTGATTTTGTTAGCTCACAATGCTGGTTTTGTGATGAACAATTTATCTGTGCATGTCATTAAGAAACCAAAAATAGTTTGCTCTTGTAATCTTTAACTGAAATCTGAAAATGCGCTTCCTGTTAGTTTTCAGTTAAATTCTCAGATTACGTCAAGGACTTTAGAATACACAAGACCATACCTGTCAACATTGGGGTGTGAAAATAAGGGATATGCCCACGATAATAAGGGATTCCCCTGATGCCCCCCCCCCCCCCCCCCCCCAAAAAAAAATCCCCAAATTACTAAGGGTGCTTTCACACCTGTGAATTGATTCATTTGTTCCGAAACAGGGATTAAAATTGTTACATTGTTGTTCTTTGTTCTTGGTGCGGTTCGCTTTCACAAGGCAAAGTTTCTAAACGGACCAAAACAAGCTAAAACAAGTCACGTGTCACATTGGTCAGAGTTTCACGGTTTATTTTGCAGAGTCCCGCTCAGCTGTCGGAGGTAGTTTGGTGGTGTTTGACAGGGTGCGCGCCACATGTCTGAAGAGCGAGGAGGGATGCGGTGGGGAGGGGTGATGAGAAGGGTGCGCGACGTATTTGAGGACCGAGAGGGAGACGTGCGATTTCCGGGACATTATCGCTCGTTTGCGGGCATCCGGGAGTCTCTGTGCATTTGCGGAAGACTCACGAAACTTCCGGGAGACTTGGGATGTCTGGAATGACCTCCCGACCTTCTCTCTCTTCATATAGCCGTATGCCTATTACATATTCATAAAACACTGTGATATAGCCGGGCTCGGATCGTATCGCTTTCTCACTACAATCGATCCGCTCCAGAGTTCGTTTCAATCGAGCTGAGACCACCTCATTCAGGCTGTCTCGGAGCGATTGCTTTGGCGCGGATCCGAGCGCGATTGCCCTGTTCACATATGCCAAACAAACTGCGCTAACTGGGCAAACGCGCCAGGTTCCGGAACAAAAGTCTAGGTGTGAAAGCACCCTTAATATGTTGATTTGGAGCTGTTTTATTGTAAATAAACAGTTAAATGGTCTGTAATATGTTTTATTATTATTATTATTTACTAAAGAAAAAATAAATAGTATACATTAGCAGCAAATACATTAGCAAACAGTTCAGCTTATTAAAATTAATAGCAATTATAATGAAATAAAATCAAGCTATCAAATCTCATTAGCCGTTTCTTCACTGTATAACTTACACATTCTGATTAAAGGGCCATGAAACCCCCTGTCTCAGCAGGGTGTTGTCACACCTCTAGTTTGAAAAAAGTCAGTAAAGTGGGCGTGTCCAGCTCTGGGAGTGTGGGAGTGTCGGGGGAGGGAAAGAGGGTAAGATTAGCAAAGAAGGGCGTTTCCATTTGGCCATGTGCTGATCACAGGCAAAAAACACACAGAGGCTGATTTGATACCGCACGGCGAACGGGAGAAAAAAAATCCTCCGCATTTCTCTGTAACTTATGCACTCGGTAGGTGGCGTCAGAAAGCCGTGTGTGTATAGGCTATCCTGTCACAAAATGCGGCGAAAATCCTGCACGACGGGAATAGTTTGTGTTTACATGTTTACACTCGGAGAGCAGCATTAGCGGATCTTTCAGTCTATAATATTGTACTGTAATATTGCAGTGATATTAACATACTGTAAACTTAGTAACTCAATCATTTTGACTATGGCATGTCTTTAAAAACTGAAAGAGCTCTGCTGACCACGAACTAACTTTGCAATCTGGGTTAAACAAAGAACACTGCACACACTTACCTAATCTGTAGCGACAGGACAATCAAACTGGAGCGGTGTCTTTTTATTTAAAGGAGACGAGCGGCAAATCCGGATTTCATCATTTTCAGATGCGAAAAGCTCTCGGGTAAAAATGTTCCTTACAAACGCATTTCTGTCGCGTGTCGCGTGCACTGTAATCCACACGTGAGTCCAGCTGCTCTCTCATAGAGGGAAAATGAAAACAAAACCTTCGTTGCAGCACACTAATAATTGTTCTTTCACTTGTTTTAGCAACACAACGTGGCGTCTCTCTGCCGTACAGTGTAAACAGGTAAACAGTCTCCGGAGCTATCATGCATATTAATGAAGTTTTACGTCATACACAATAGAGCGCACTGATTGGTTTGAAGCACGTCTTTGTCATGAATTAATACTACACACTCAGATGCGTCAGAATGTTCTCGAAAAGACAGCCAGCCACTCTCCTGGCTGGATTTACCCCTATGTATCTCATGGCCGTGACGTAGCTTCAAAAATTCGTTTCAAACCGGAAGAACGAATTTGCTCAAAATAACGCAAAAACAACCAATTTTCACTTTTTAGTGCAATATATGTGTCCTAATAGTGTTTATAGCAGCGTGGGACACATATATGACTGTCAACAGCTCAAAAAAAGTGTTTTGGTGTTTCGTGACCATTTAAAGAGCAATGATTGAATCTCTATTTAGATTTTTTTCGTTTGATTACATTAAATAACAGGTGTCACTTTAAAAATGCAACCATCTAACATTATAAAGTAAGCATTCGATTGCTTTCATAACTTTTTATGCTCATTTAGGACAAAATTAGTTGTGTTTGAAAAAAACCCCCACTAAGATCGACATCTTTAGATGTTATTATTATTAATTATGTGTATATGTCTGTTCAAACACTCTCCCAAAACCCAGACTTTCCCTCCGTTTCAAATCGCTTGTACAGAATCTGTTTGGAAACAGCCTCTATTTATCACTATGGAGCGCGTCAGCTGACAGTCACGCATCGCTATATGACTGTTTTGAGGATTGCATATGAAGGGGAGACGGCACCTGTAATAAAAGGAAAGGGAATCCTGCCGTCTTTATATTTATTTCAAAGTGTTTTCTTGCCTAAACTAAGCGAAAGCACAGAAAAGACTCACATTTAAGAGCAAAGGGCGGCCCCTGGTGGTTTAGCGGTAGGGGTTGCATATAGGGAGGCTCGGCTCTTGCCACCCTTCAGAGAAAGACTGAAAATACGGGAAAATACCTTTACGGGATGATAGCGGGATAGAACTGTAAAATACGGGAGAATCCCGGGAAAAACGGCAGGGTTGAAAGGTATGCACAAGACATGTCACGCGTATCTTTTTGAATGGGGAAAAGTGTAACGGTCAATATGGTGAATAAAGCCCCGCCTACTAGTACAGTAGCCAATCATCGATCGTATATGGGAAAAAAAGCCTGCCTTCTATTACAGGAGCCAATCATCGATCGCTATAGACTGACGATACTCTGGGGGAGGGGCTTGGACCAGACGGGAGTTTCTGCAGATTTTGTGTGATTTGGATGTTTAGAAATGAAACTAAAGAGACAGTTGTTGTTTAATTTTATTGGTGATTCCTAATATGAAATTCAATAGTAAGCTTGGCAAGCAGTTTTGGAGAATTTGATGTTTCCCCATTCAGACAGAATGCCCAAGCATACTGCCCGAGAGGTGTTTCAAAGATAGCCGCCAAGTGAAATTACTTGCCTTAAAGCAGGGGTGCTCAACCCTGTTCCTGGAGATCTACCTTCTTCCAACCCTGATCAAACACACCTGAACCAATTAATTAGGTCCTGAACAGGACGTGATAATTACAGCCAGGTGTGTTTGATCAGGGTTGTAACTGAAATCTGCAGGAAGGTAGATCTCCAGGAACAGGGTTGAGCACACCTGCCTTAAAGGGACTTTGATTACGTCAGCCTGAGGTATTGGGCGTGGCTAACCTGCTTAGCCACGCCCCTTTAACTGTCAGTCTTGACAACGCTATGGTGTATAGATGTCTGTTAGGTTGTACTAACTCTCCCGAAACTCATTTCCCGATCCTTATGAATGAAATGCCTACTTTACTACATCCAATCAGCTCGCAGGATGAAAACAAGCTCCGCCCACACTTTTTGCTCATTTAATATTCTGGTTCTCCAGGAACTGCGTCAAAATATGAAAAAAAAATGGTCGCAGCTTTTGGTTCATGCAGACTTTGAGATATACTACGGTACTTAATTATGACTATATTCATAGTATACTCATGTCATGGTACACATACTATGATATTACCATGTTTTTGAATGCTTGATTCCATTTGGACCATTTAGCACCATGTTTTTTGTCATATATCATTGTATTGCCATGTTCTTGGACATTCGGTATATAATTTGCATCTTTTAGTACTACATTATGTATATCATAACCAACAAATCGGTCAATCAAACTAACATGTTTTATGGCCATATACCACGGTGTTAACATGTTTTTGTATTCACTTAATATCTAGACTATTATACGCATTTTATATGTATTTTGGTAAATAGCATATTTAAAAAATATGTAATAGGGGGGTGGTGGCTCAGTGGTTAGCACTGTTACCTCACAGCTTGGTGGTTTGAATCCCAGCTGGGTCAGTTGGCATTTCTGTGTGGAGTTTGCTAGTTCTCCCCGTGTTGACGTGGATTTCCGCCGAGTGCTCCTGTTTTCCCCACAGTCCAAAGACATGGTATAGGCAGTGTGCAAAATATACATTGACTCTCAGGGAGGTACATTTTTTTGTTAATGTTATGTGTAATACATCCTTCAGTCATTAATGTAATTACATCTAATTTATTAATAAAACATATTTCAGTTTTCAGTGTTTTGAGGGATCATTAGGCCGTACTCACACTATGTACAGTTGCCTTGAACCGGGCCAAAGCACGCTTGTCCCCCCTCCCGTCTCCCCCGACGGCCCGCACTCACATTACATTCCGGCCTGGGCACGATTACGTCATCGATGATGCGCTGTTCAGTAAGCGCTCTCGCTCAGCACAGTGGAGATTTCTTTAGTTATATCGTTTAAGTCGTTTGATATGCGGTGACACGCAGTTAAATATTTCACCGAACAGATCAGCCACATTTGACGCTAATAAACAATCATAAAGTCCTCGTGCTGCAGGAATTAGGAGGTTTGCTGAAGGCGCAGCTGACGTGCAGTGAGGGGTTTGCGTCTTTAATAAACTATGACAGTTTGCGTTTATTGAACAGCACGAATGATTAACTAATCCATATGAAACAGTCCCTTAAAAGTCACGTCTCGCTTTCAGTTTCAGGCTCAGGCACGCTTGCACTCACACACAAGCGTACCTGAGCCCAAGTGAACCATGCCCATTCATTCGTTTTGCGATTGTTTCAGAACTTCCGATTCAGCTACCTATGGGAGAAATGACTAGGAATAATAAACCGCAGAAAATGGTCAAACTACTTGCTCTACAAACAAGTGTTTTCATGACTATACAGACAAAATAGAATAATACAATAAGAAAATACCAGTTTGCTACATTAAGCAGCAAAGTGATCCGTTTTTAACGTCTAAAAATTAATCGAAGTGAATGAGAAATGAAAAATCTCAAGCAATGGCTGCACCCACTTGTACGTGGAGAATAAGGTGAATACTGTGGAATGTTTTAAAACACACAATATCATCACCATGTTTGGATGTTTTAGGCCATGTATTATCCGCATAGTTAGGTATTTAGCATAATATACAGTTTAAGCAAGTACTTAAAATACCATGATTGTTTAGCATATAACCACATTGAGGACCACAGTGCTTTGTTATGTAGCAAACAATTCTGTAAAAATGGCATGTTTGTGGACATTTAGTACAATGGTGCTTTGATACATAACATTACCTACAAACAAGTACTTAGAAATGCAATGTTGGTCATATATCATGTTTTTGGGAAAACGTTGAAGTCAAAATATTAGCCCTCCAGTGAGATGTTATTACACATGTTTATAAGGCCCACATGATTATTGCATGTATATAAAATATAAGTTGTTCTTAAATTTCATAATTTATCAAAATGGTGGCACGGTGGCTCAGTGGTTAGCACTGTCGCCTCACAGCAAGAAGGTTGCTGGTTCGAGTCCCAGCTGGGCCTGTTGGCGTTTCTGTGTGGAGTTTGCATGTTCTCCCCATGTTGGCGTTGGTTTCCTCCGGGTTCTCTGGTTTCCCCCACAGTACAAATACATCCGCTATAGGGGAATTGAATAAACTAAATCGGCCCTAGGTTCCCAGAGATGGGTTGCGGCTGGAAGGGCATCCGCTGCCTAAAATCGTGCTGGATAAGTTGGCGGTTCATTCCGCTGTGGCGACCCCGCAAGGGACAAAGCCGACAAGAAAATGAATGAATGAATGAAATCGGCCCTAGTGTATTCAATTTAATTCACCTTTATTTGTATAGCGCTTTTACAATGTAGATTGTGTCAAAGCAGCTTCACATAGAAGATTATAGTGAATTGAAACCGTGTCAGTTCAGTTTTCAGTGTTTAAGTTCAGTTTAGCTCAGTTCAGTGTGGTTTAATAATCACTACTGAGATTCCAAACACTGAAGAGCAAATCCATCGATGCGCAGCTCTACAGATCCCGAACCATGCAAGCCAGTGGTGACAGCGGCGAGGAAAAAACTTCACCAATTGCCGAAAGTGAAGATTTAAAAAAAAAAAACCTTGAGAGAAACCAGGCTCAGTTGGGCACGACCATTTCCCCTATGGCCAAACGTCTTGTGCAGAGCTGCAGTCTAGGCGCCGGAGGCTGGAGAATGCTGGACCTCAGTGAAGACTCGTCTGTACCTGGAGCGTCACAGGAATCTCATGCTCTCCACTCCTCCATGACCACCACAGCAGCTGCTCAGGATACGGCCTGGTCCAGGATTATGAAGACCTTGGGATCATCTCATTGCTTGTCTTGGATTGCATCAGTGGCGCTGCATAGTCTGAGGGCCTCAGGATGAGTATTCCCAGGTGGAAATAGAGAATAAAGAGAATAATTAGCATAGCTGCTGTTCATAGTGTATATAAACGAGATGCCATGTGATTGACCGATTAGAAATTTGCGTTAGCAAACAGTTGGACAGGCGTACCTAATGAAGTGGCCGGTGAGTGTATTTCAACTGTTTATTTCTTTTTTTAATTTTGATGATTTTGATAACAACTAATGAAAACCCTAAATTCAGTATCTCAGAAAAATTCAATATTGTGAAGAGGTTTAGTATTGAAGACACCTGGTGCCACACTCTAATCAGCTAATTAGCTCTAAACACCTGCAAAGGCCTGTAAATGGTCTCTCAGTCTAGTTCTGCAGGCTACACAATCATGGGGAAGACGGCTGATTTGACAGCTGTCCAAAAGACCACCATTGACACCTTGCACAAGGATAGCAAGACACGAAAGGTCATTGCATTATATATACATTATATGACCAGCACCCGTATGATTAATTTATACACAATCTTTTTACAAACATATTTAGCAGCAACTAATTCATTCATTTTCCTTTGGCTTTTAGTCCCTTATCCATCAGGGCTACAGGCAAGGGAAGGCAAGGCAAGTTTGTTTATATGGCACATTTCATACACGGTGGCAATTTAAAGTGCTTTACATAAACAGGAATAAAAGTAGACAAGTATAAGAAAAAAAAACAGATAATAAAAAAACAGATAAAAATGTGTAAAACAGGTTATAAAAGAATGAAAAAGAAGAAAAAGACATAATAGTGCGATCTGTCGGACGTAGCACAGTGCTCATTCAGTAAAGGCACAGCTAAACAGATGTGTTTTCAGTCTTGATTTGAATGTGCCTAATGTTGGAGCACATCTGATCATTTCTGGAAGCTGATTCCAGCAGCGGGGGGTGCAGTAGCTGAAAGCCGATTCACCCTGCTTTGACTGAACTCTTAGAATTTCTAGTTTATATGATCCTAGAAATCTGAGTGATCGGTTAGGTTTGTATTCAGTGAGCATATCTGTAATGTATTGAGGTCCTAGGCCATTTAGTGATTTATAGACAAGTAATAATACTTTAAAATCTATTCTGAATGTAACTGGGAGCCAGTGTAGAGACCTGAGGACAGGTGTGATGTGCTCTGATTTTCTGGTTCTGGTCAGAATCTTGGCCGCAGCGTTCTGGATGAGCTGCAACTGTCTGACTGTCTTTTAGGGAAGACCCGTAAGGAGGCCGTTACAGTAATCCACCCTGCTGCTGATAAAAGCATGAACAAGTTTCTCACTGGAAACCAAGCATCTGATTCTTGAAATGTGTTTGAGATGATAGTTTGCTGATTTACTAACTGCTTTGACATGACTATTGAAACTCAGATCTGACTCTAGAATCACACCAAGATTCTTGATCTTATTTTTTATTTTATTTTTTTGTTGGCAGAATGAACTGCCAACTTATCAAGCAAATGTTTCAGGATGCCCTTCCAGCTGCTACCCAGCACTGGGAAACACCCATGCACACTCATTCACACACTTTAGTTCATCCAATTCACCTATAGCGCATGTGTTTGGACTGTGGGGGAAACTGGAGCACCCTTAGGAAACCCACGCCAATACAGGGAGAACATGCACACTCCACTCAGAAATGCTAACTGACCCAGCAGGGACTCAAACCAGCGACCTTCTTGCTGTGAGGCGACAGTGCTAACCACTGTCACCTAGAGCAGTGGTTCTCAAAGTGGGGGTCGGGACCCCCTGAGGGGTCGCGGGATAATGAAGGGGGGTCGCCTGGTGATTTCCAAAAATCTATTTATTTTTATTAAACCATAAGAATTACCATATTTTATCCATAACCTATTGAAGAGAAAAAAATAGTCGTTTATAGTTACTATATACTATATAGCTGCTATAGTAGCGTATAGGTACTAGTTCAATTGTATTGCGACCCCTGGGGTAATTACATTATATTAAAGACACAGCATAGCATCAGATGCAGCAGATTGATTTTATAACAACAGGTTAAACTTTCTGGCACATTTACAGCACTGACATACAGAAAAAAAAATTAAACGAAGAATAGACTTGGGTCTATTGGTGTGTGTGCGCCATTGCATGCAAGATTTCTGTATTTATGACATCCTTAGAGGATATTGGGGGTCGCGAGTCACTGGCATTGTTATTTTGGGGGTCGCGGGCTGAAAAGTTTGGGAACCCCTGACCTAGAGGCAACTCAAAATTCACAAATTCTTCCACCACACCTGTAAAAAGTCAAAGAGCAGACATTTCCAAGAAAACAATGTGTCGGTTTTTCCTCATTCCTAACAGCAAAGGCTTATCAGTCTGATGCGTGTGTATATGAAAGAGTTGCATAAGTGCTGCTTCTCATCTGTTGACCTGTGAGACTGCACTTTCCCCTTCCATTACCTGTCTGGATCGTCTTCAGCCTGTGTGCGTGCGTGTGTGTTTGTGTTTCACCTGGACAGGTATTGTGAAAGGGAGGCTTTATTGAAGAGAAGTGTGAAATGCAGAGGCACAGGGGATTGTCCGCTGTAGACTCTGCCCTCAGATAAACTCTCCTTGACTCATACAGTTGAAGTCAGAATTATTAGCCCCCCTGAATTATTAGCCCCCCTGTATATTTTATTCCCCAATCTCGGTTTAACGGAGAGAAGATTTTTTTCAACACATTTCTAATCATAATAGTTTTAATAACTCATTTCTAATAACTGATTTATTTTATCTTTGCCACGATGACAGTACATAATATTTCGCTAGATAGTTTTCAAGACACCAGTATTCAGCTTAAAGTGACATTTAAATGGGCTTAACTAGATTAATTAAGTTAGGGTAATTAGGCAAGTCATTGGATAACAGTGGTTCTATAGACGATCGAAAACAAATATTGCTTAAGAGGGCTATTAATATTGACCTTAAAATGGTTTTAAAAAATTAAAAACTGCTTTTATTGCAACCGAAATAAAACAAATAAGACTTTCTCCAGAAGAAAAAATATTATAGGAAATACTGTGAAAATTTCCTTGCTCTGTTAAACATCATTTCGGAAATATTTGAAAAAGAAAACAAATTTTACAGGAGGGCGAACCATGTTGACTTCAGCTGTATCTCTTTTCTTCTTCTTGAGAGTGAGGTCGTTTCTCTGACAGACAGAAGTGGCCTGGTTTACTGTAGTAATATGGTTATAGTTTATGTATCAGAAGCTGTGATCTGATCGATGTGAAGCACTAGGGGTTCTGGCGCAGTCGTGTGGAGAAACATCCATTATTTAAAGTCTACAGGACTTGTTTACGTTCTTAGAATGTGTTCTCGAGCTGCGCGTGAGTCAGTGGTGTATGTTATTCTCAAAGAAAAAAGTTTAATAATGGAACAGTTTGCTCTGAAATGATATTCTATTTCAGATGATGTCATCTAGGCAGTGTAGGCGGGGGAATATCATGCCAGCCAATAGCAAAATAGCCGCTTAATCATTGTTAAAGGGGGATTCTGTGGATAATGCAACTAATGCTGCAATATTATTTTATTTTAAATTGAATTAAATCATCTAAAAATGTTCTTATATTTTCTTTTTAAGAAAAGTAGTGTAAATGTAGTATTTTTATATATGTCTGTTAAAATGTTAGTGTTAAATGTTAAGTTCGGTTATTTTGTCATTTGCTTTGACTATTTTATAATTCTTCAAAATATTTGATGCACTATTATTGTATTTATGGACATTTTTATTTCTAATAGCTTTAACTATTTTATAATTGTAATGTAGGTTTGTTGTTTTGTTTGTGCGAAAATACAATTAAAATATATATTAAAAAAATAACTTTTCTAACTTTTGAAAAATTTTGTATATATTTTATATTTCTTACATAAAACACACACACATATGGAAAATTATGAATATATATATATCAAGGTTTCCGCTACATTCATTTTTCCATGACGGGGCGCCACTCCAAAATTCATCCCGCCACGGCTACATTACAGCTTCTCATTCAAAACATTGTCGTTTTTTTTTAAATAGCAGGTTATAATCGCACCAGAACGTATTAAAAGCTATGTGAATTATAACAGCGCAAACTTTTCTGTAACCGTAGTAAGTGCTGTGTGTTATTTGTTTAACCCTTTAAAGTGACATGCTGACTGTCTGACTGACAGGTGCGTGATGCGTGAGGCCAGCAAACACGGCGTATAGCTTTCAGTTAGGATGAACACAGTTTCCATAATTATACTTTATTCATAAATGAAGGTCTATGGCTCTGCATACAACAAAGACTTTATCTTGCTGGAGTTTAAAGCCGTTTGACTTTAACTTAGGACGCATTAATGCCGCTCTATAGGTCTATTGGAGACGTTCATAAATATTCCTAACTGATCTAATAAAGGTTGGAGACATGTTCACTATGTAAATGCGCTAAATTGCACTTGCATATTTCAAGGGCGTGCAAGAAGTTTTGTGCACGAACAGAGGAAATCCTCGCGCAAGCAAAAAGATCTGCATGCTCGTATTACACAAATTCGATCTCGACTTGTAATACCGCGTCATAACATTTGTCATTGAAATAACGCCACAGGTAGTTGGTAGAGCAAAATAACTGCCGCCACAGCTGGAAAAAATCCTAGAGGAAACACTGTGTGTGTGTGTGTGTGTGTGTGTGTGTGTATATATATATGTGTATGTATGTGTGTGTGTGTGTATATATATATATATATATATATATTAAAACATATACACTCACCAGCCACTTTTTTAGGTACACCTTAAGTAAGGGTTGGAGCCCCTTTTGCCTTCAGAGCTTAATCCTTCGTGGCATAGATTCAACAAGGTACTGGAAATATTCCTCAGAGATTTTGGTCCATATTGACATGATAGCATCATGCAGTTGCTGCAGATTTGTCGGCTGCACATCCATGATGTGAATCTCCTGTTCCACCACATCCCAAAAGTGCCAAATTCTGACCCCTACCATCCGAATGTCGTAGTAAGAAATCGAGACTCATCAGACTAGGCAACGTTTTTACTATCTTCTGTTGTCCAATTTTGGTGAGCCTGTGCGAAATGTAGCCTCAGTTTCCTGTTCCTAGCTGACAGGAGTGGCACCTGCTGTGGTCTTCTGCTGGTGTAGCTCATCTGTTCAGAGATGCTCTTCCGCAGACCTCAGTTGTAACGAGTGCTTATTTGAGTTACTGTTGCCTTTCTATCAGCTGGAACCAGTCTGGCCATTCTCCTCTGGAATCAACAAGTCATTTGCGCCCACACAACTGCCGCTCACTGGATATTTTCTCTTTTTCAGATCATTCTCTGTAAACCCTAGAGATGGTTGTGTGTGAAAATCCCAGTAGATCAGCAGTTTCTGAAATACTCAGACCAGCCCGTTTGGCACCAACAACCATGCCACGTTCAAAGTCACTTAAATCTCCTTCTTCCCCATTCTGATGCTCGGTTTGAACTGCAGCAGATCATGTTGACCATGTCTACATGCCTACATACATTGAGTTGCTGCCATGTGATTGGCTGATTAGAAATTTGCATTAACAAGCAGTTGGAGAGGTGTACCTAATAAAGTGGCCGGTGAGTTTATATTATAATAATATATATGTTTAATTTTTAGCTTTATCTAACTTTGGTAATTATTTAATTACTTTTTATGGCAATATTAATAAATGATACATCAATTAGAATACAAAGCGGCAGCACTGTACACACTTTTGACTAGTTTACAAAACATAGTTAATCCCTGATTAAAATCAAACCTAATGTTTTTCCTCGATGAATAAGCTGTTTCACTTGTAAATGCGCTGCGTTATAAGATCTGTGGATTGTGGCATTTTTTCATCATTACTCCAAATCTTGTCCTGTTGTTTAATCCGTGATTCAGAAGAGTTGTTGCCCTGAAGTCCAGCTGTTTCTGTCAGATGTGTGTTTTGACTGCTTTGCTCACAAATGTCCACTGTTTGGTGTCTGTGAAACAATGTGTGTTTATGTTCATGTGCTGAAGAAGTGTTTAAGTGTCTGTTAGATCAGGAATGGTGACTCTTATGACACCGGGATGCCCTAAAATAGACTACAAATGCTTGGAATGCTTTGTTTAATTGCTGTATAATCTACACTAACACTGTTTAATCATTCATGACATTAGCATACATTAATTCATTATGGTAAAGCAGTGCTGGCCTAGATTCTAAATGTACTACTGTGGCGCGGTAAAGGTTGACGGAAAGAAATTAGCATGTGTTTAATAATGTTTTACACTATAATAACTGTAAAATATCCGTTAATTAACAGTTTCCATATTTATGTTTTCTGTTTATTTATGGTTGTGAATTGCATTATGGGACGTTGATTTCTTCTCAGTGGACTTTTGATGTTAAAAATCCCACTCCGCACTTTAACAGAGTGATTTTGTTAACATTTTAGTAGTTTGAAACCATAAATTCATTCATTACTTTCAGCTTAGTTCCTTTATTTATCAGTGGTCGCCACATCGGAATGAACTGCCAACTTATCTAGATGCATCTGTATCTCTTCTGTCAGTCTGTGCAACTAAGGAGTAGGAGATGTCGACTAAAAAGAGGAACAGAAAACTCTGAGGAAAGCATAATTTGGTGTAGAGACAGCAGAGAGAAAAAAGATCTGCACAAAACAAAGGAAGCCTTTTACTGAAGGGATAGAATGGCTGGATAGGACTGACAGGAAGTGAGATTACACAGGGAATCAGGAAAATAGGTGTAGATGACAGGAGAACATTCGGATGGATGAACACAGAGAAGACTGTGTTTGTCCATGGGGTGCACCTTATTCAGATTACCAGAAAATTCTAGAGAAAAAATGGTTTAGGATTGATTGACATGTAACAATAGCACAAAATTTGCCCCTAAAAAAAAACATCAAAAATCAAAAAGGCGGGAAAAAGAACTAAGACAAAGAACTGAAAAAGAGCCATAGTTGATAGAAAATCAGTTACAATTTGAGTCTGATGTAAGAAGGATATTGAATACCTAAGAATAGTTGGATTGATAAGCTCCAGAAAATCATAAATGAGGTATTTTGAGACATTAATGAATTTTCTGACAGTTACAGTTAAAAAAAAAAAAAAAGGCGGGAAAAACTCTAACCCAAAGTAGCCTTTTAGCATGAAACTTCAGGACAAAATACTGCTAAATAGCCTTTATTTTGTTCAATCCTATTAATTCAACATGCTTGCCTTTTTTAATTATTTTTTTTGTAATTGTCAAAATTACTTGTAATTGTGAGTGAAATTGAAAGGTGGTATTAGGTGCTTTGAAAGAACGTTTTGACAGTTGACATTTTAAAAAACAAAAAGGCGGAAAAAAATAAACATTCGTTAAAATGGTTGTTTAGAAGGATATGCTTGTACCAGGGCCGCTCTGCGAAAACGATGATCATGCCGCCCTCAAACCGAAAGTGTAAACGAGGGATGGGGGGGTGGGGGGGGTAGTGGGGGGGGAGTTGATTGCGCGTACGACAGCGAGGACCGGGGATGAGGTGCTTTGAAAGAACATTTTGACAGTTGAAGATTTAAAAAGCAAAAAGGCGGGGAAAATAACTAAGGCAGAATTGAAAAGAGCCATAGTTGGTAGAAATCAGTTACAATTTAAATCCAATTTAAATAATCATTACATTTCATCAAATTAAAGAAGGATATGAAATACCTGAGAACAGTTGGATTGATAAGCTTCAGAAAACCCTAAATAAGGCTTTTGAGGCTTTGCAAGAATTATCTGACAGTTACAGTTTTAAAAAACAAAAAGGCACGAAAAAACTCAAAGTAGCATTTTAGCATGAAACTTAAAGACTTTGTACTCCTAAATAGACAATTGACAGTTGAAGATTTAAAAAACAAAAGGCTGGAAAAAGAACCAGTCAGTAAAATGATTGTTCAGGATGATTTAGTTCTAAACAGAACTGTTAATATGTTTAATCAACTTTGTTTTTTAGAATCTTATTCAGAATTTCACATTTCATTTCAACGAGGTTGCATTTTTGTAATTGTTATGTTAACTAGTAATATCTAAGTGAACTTAGTGAAATTAGGTGCTTTTAAAAGAACGTTTTGACAGTTGAAGATTTAAAAAACAAAAAGGCGGGAAAAAAGGACCAGTCATTGAAATGGCTCTTCAGGACGATTTAGTTCATGCTTGGTTTCATTAAGCATGCTTGCTTTGTTTTTGGTAATTGTTAAATTTACTAGTAATATCTAATATAAAAGTTAAATGAATTGAAATTAGGTGATTTGAGAGAATCCTTTGAGAGTTAAAAATTGGAAATACAAAAAGGCGGGAAAAAGAAACATTTCATTTACAGCTCTGATAGTATGATTAGCACCATTTTTGTAGCTCAATTTGAATGCGAAGGAGCGATATGAAAACGTAAAGACATTTTTCAGAGTATCGTCTGACGTCACTCAACAAAGTTTCTCCTCATTTAAAGTTGCTTCAGGAACTCCAAGATGTCATAATATGTCAAAAAAATCGGACTCCAGTCTAGTTATTGATTGGTGTAAAGTTGGTTTATTTTATAATTTTGTTTCGAAACTGCCCTCTTAGCATTAGTTTATGCCAACAAAGAACTATAAACAAAGAACTATACTGTATGTTTCCTTTGTTTCTAAAAGGTTTCATTAAATTAGGAATGGTATCATTGATTACATCGGTGAGCTCTGGACGCTAAGAGAGTCTCAGGTGATGTTTTGGACTTTCTGTTCATCTGGTCGTCGTCTTTTCTCTCTTTTATGACTGTCTCTGTTTCTGCTCCGCTGTTATTCCTGTCAGTTGCAATGATTAACTAGCTCTAGCTGCTCGGGATTTAAAGAAATCTACACCATTCGGCCTGACTGTTACACCATCTGTCACTCCAAATGCCTCAAACAGACGTTGCGCTAAACTCTAGCTTAACACACCGGCTAAGCTAAACTAACCGCTAAGAGGTTACATGGCCAATCAATGGCTGCTGGGAATGACATTGGATTATATTGCTGAATTTAGATTCAATTGGGCATCTTATAGAGAAAGTTCACCAAGAATAAAAATACTAAACTGAAAAACATTTTTAAAAAGTAATGACAACAAATGGGTTTATATTACTTTAACTTATTTTAACAGGGTTATCAGGATTCAACTATTTGTTTTAAGTTATACAAAGGGTAACTTAATATTTTTGGCAGTTTGATTGATGTAAGTTGAGATGACTTAAAACGTTTATTTGCCTTGGAGGCGTAAAGTTTACATGTTCACCCCATGTCCTCCGGGTGCTCCGGTTTCCCCAACAGTCCCAACACATGTGGTATAGGTGAATTGGATGAACTAAATTGGCCGTAGTGTGTGTGTGAATGTGAGAGTGTATGAGTGTTTCCCAGTACTGGAATGCAGCTGGAAGGGCGTCCGCTGGGTAAAACATATGCTGGAATAGTTGACGGTTCATTCCGCTGTGGCAACCTCTGAAATGGAGTATAAAGCCGAAGGAAAATGAATGAATTAACACAAACTGATGTGATTCCAAAGAAAATAATTTGATCAATGCTGATAATATTAACAGTGTTATCAGTCCAGTTAAACTACTGTTCAAAGGTTTAGGGATAATATGGTTTTTAAAACATTTTGCTGCATTTATTTTGATATAAAAGTACATTCAAAATATAATATTATTATATAAATAGTAATATTGTGAATTATTTTTACAATTTTAATTAGATGTTTCCTATCTGAATATATTTAAAAATGTAATTTATTTTTGCAATGAAATGTTGAATTTTAAGCATTTCAGAATGAATCTATTCTTCAGTGTCAGTTTATGTGAATCAGATCAGTTGAATCAGTAAAAAGAACCTGCTCAGAAAGAATGATTCACTGGAGAACGATTCATTTGAACAATTTACTTCACAGGTTCAATGATTCACTTCCGAAGATTGACATTTTGTTCTTTCTGGCTAAATGTTAAAGGCTAAATTTAAAAGTCAGAGAGATTCTTGGACTAATCAAACTGGCTAAAAATATTAAGTTAAAGAATAGTTAAAACCTGATTAACATATTAAAATAACTTAAAGTAACAAAAACATTTGTTGACATTATTTTATTGTCATATGTTTTTTTTACTGTGTATCATTAACACACACTGATGTCATTCCAAAGAAATATTTAAGAAAATAATTTTAACACTACTGTTCAAAGCTTTAGGGATAATATGATTTTTTAAATGTTTTGCTGAATTTATTTTGATAAAAAAAATACAATTAAAAACAGTAATTTTGTGAAATATTTTTTACAATTTCAATTAAATGTTTTCTATTTGAATTTATTCGTGCAATGAAATGTTGAATTTTAAGCATTTTCAGCATTTTCAGAATGAATCTATTCTTCAGTGTCAGTTTTTGTGAATCAGATTAGCTGAATCAGATTCCTGGACTAATCAAACTGGCTAATTTGTTATGATTTTTTGTAATTATTTTTTTTTACTGTTTATCAACACATTGTGATGCTATTCCAAAATAAATATTTAATTTTTATACTGATCAATTTATCAGGGTTATCAGTGCAGTTACACGACCATTGAAAAGTTTGGGTATAATATATATATATATATATATATATATATATATATATATATATATATATATATATATATATATATATATATATATATATATATATATATATATATATATATATATATATATATAAATATATAAATATTTGTTTTTTTTTTTTTTTTTTTTTTTTTTTTTTTTTTTTGCCTTATTTATTTGCTTAAAAAATACAAGAAAACAGTAAAATTGTAAAATATTTTTAACAATTTCAATTAAATGTTATTTTAAAATGTAATTTATTTGTGTGATGAAATGTGGAATTTTAACCTCCTAGGGCCCCAGTGTCCATACTTTTTTAAAATATTTTGTTACAGACATACAGTGTCATCCTGCAACTGTTTTGCGGCATATGAAATGTCCCAAACCCTATTTTTAACTGTCCAAAATGGAAAATTTTTTGTTTTTACTCTGATAGTCAAAGCAAGTTCAAAAAAAAAAAAAAGTCTGTTAAATATGCATAAAAGAAAATTCGTGAAAAAGTGTTTTATGTAAATTGGGACCACGAGTCCACATATATGGACATCATTTATCTCTAAAAGTACATCATATCAAAACATGATATTTAGATTTTTATTCTAGTTAGGTTCCAATAAGCCCAAATAGCAAAGAGAAATAAAAAATGCATGTAAAAAAACACCTTGGGCCATAAGAGGTTAAGCATTTCAGGATTTTCAGAATTACTACTCTTCAGCGTCACATGATCCGTCAGCTCATTTGGTGTTTAAAAAACATTTTAAAACAGTCCAGTGATCTTCATCTTGATTTCTGAGTGCAAATCAGATCAGCTGAATCAGTAAAAAGCTCAAAAACCCTGCTCAAAAAAGAATGATTCACTGAAGAACGATTCATTTGAACAATTTACTTCCCAGTCTCATTGATTCACTTTTGATGTTTGCTATATTTCTTTTTCTGGCTTATGATTTATTTGTATGCTCATTGTTGAAGGGTAAATAAAGATGTCAAAGTGATTCCTGGACTAATCAAACTTAAGTATCATATAAAATAATATAAAAATATTAAGTTAAAAAAAATAGTTCAAACCTGATTAACTTATTAAAATAACTTAAAGTAACATAAAACATTTGTTGACATGATTTTTTTTTGTCGTATCATATCAACACACACTGATGTCATTCCAAAGAAATATTTAAGAAGATTATATTACTGATCAATTTATTACATTATTCATTTTCCTTCAGCTTAGTCCCTTATTTATCAGGGGTCACAACAGTGGAAGAAACCGCCATATTTTTTACGCAGTGGATGCCCTTCCAGCTGCAACCCAGTGCTGGGAAACACCCATTCACTCATTCACACACACACACACACACACACACACACACACACACACACACACACACACACACACACACACACACACACACTTATACACTACGGACAATTTAGCTTACCCTAGCTCATATCTTTGGACTGTGGGGGAAACCAGAGCACCCGGAGAAAACCCACGCCAACACGGGGAGAACATGCAAACTCCACAAAGAAATGCCAACTGGCCCAGCTGGCACTCGAACCAGTGACCTTCTTGCTGTGAGGTGACGGTGTTAACCATTGAGCTGCCTTTATTACATTATATATTCATTAATTTTATTTTTTCAAATGTTTGGCTATAATATTGTATTTTAAAAAGTTTTGCAGTATTTATTTGGTTAAAAATTTGATTAAAAACAGTAATATTGTGTACAATTTTACTAAAACGTTTCCTATTTTAATATATATTTTTTACAATATCTTTAATTTAAGTTTAATATGGTATTTAATAGAAATGTAATGGCCATTCCTGCCGAATGATCCTGTTACCTTTAATGGCTTGCTGGCTTGGATCATGAAGTTAATTGTAAACAACAACAAAAAGTTCTCTAAACCAGATTAAACCGAAACAAATTGCCGTTCCCACAGAAGCCGTAACATTGGAGGAATTAGAGCATATGAGACGGATTTAAAGATCAGTAGGTCTTATTAAAAGCTCTGTTGAAATCCCACTTACACAATACTGTTGCTATGCCTTCTCACTCTCGCTTTTACCAACATGCGCTTGCTTCTGTGTATTTGCTGTCGTGAACTAATGCTAAACCTGTTCAATTTGTGTCCTGTCACAAGTTTAACTCCAAGACTAGCACCTACTGAACCAGTTTCCCCACTCGATGCCACATGACCTTTGACTTCAGGAAGTGCTTGTGTCTTATATATGATCTGCAGCTGTCAGGTTTGCACATCAAGTGAAAGTAATGTTGCTGATACATGATTTATAATAACTAGGAATGCACCAAAATAAAGATATCTGTCTTAAAACCGAAAATTCTGTAAGAACATGGCCGAAAACTGAAATAAGAAGACTTTTGTAAGACTTTTTCAACGTAACCTAGTAACTTAAATGATACTTGAATGATAAAATGGTCCCACTTTATATTAAGTGTCGCTTATACCTGTGAACTTACATGGTAGTTAGATGTGTAAGTAGTATGTAACTACAGTGTATGTACACACTGGTACAGAGTATTTACTTGTGTATTCTGGTGTAACTACACTCATGTAACAACCCGCTGAATAGTATGTGTAAGTACAAATGTGTAACAGGACATTGGTAACAACAGTAGGAAAGTACACATCTGTAACAAGAATTATGTAAGTGCATTGTGTAACAACAATATGTACTTACAGATGTTTTCCCACTTCCACACCTGTTTGCAGATCATGTACTTGTGAACACTGTATGGCAGAACTAATGCTGCATTAGAAGGTTTCACCTTGTGATACAAGTGTACTTGCATGGTAACTCCACAGGATCCACTCAATATAAAGTGTAAAATGGTCACAAATTACTGTTCATACATTCATTCATTTTCTTTTCGGCTTAGATGGGTTGCAGCTGGAAGGGCATTCACTGTGTAAAACATATGCTGGATAAGTTGGCGGTTCATTCCGCTGTGGCGACCCCAGATTAATAAAGGGACTAGGCCGAAACGAAAATTAATTTTATTTTAAACTTTATATTGTGGACCGTTCCTGTGGAGTTACCATGTAACTACACTGTTATTAAAGTGTTGCATAGAAGATATTTCTACAAGTTACACAGTAATTTGTGACCCTTTTACACTTTATATTAAGTGGACAGTTCCTGTGGAGTTACCATGTAAGTACACTGGTATCACAAGTTGAAACCTAATGCAGCATTAGTTCTGCCATACAGTGTTCACAAGTGCATGATCTGCAAACAGGTGTGGAAGTGGGAAAACATCTGCAAGTACATATTGTTGTTACACAATGCACTTACATAATTCTTGTTACAGATGTGTACTTTCCTACTGTTGTTACCAATGTCCTGTTACACATTTGTACTTACACAAACTATTCAGTGGGTTGTTACATGAGTGTAGTTACAGCAGTAATACAAAAGTAAATACTATGTAAACGTGTGTACATACACTGTAGTTACATACTACTTACACATCTAACTACCATGTAAGTTCACAGGTATAAGCGACACTTAATATAAAGTGGGACCATTGCAAGCAGCAGGAACAAGTATACTACATAGAAAAGTCCTGAAATGTGCGATATTTGAGCAGACTTTGCTTTTCCAGTGAACATGTGTGGTTCAATCTTGTATATGTATATGTATACGCAAAATATCCACAGTGGAATATTGAGCTATTTTGAACTTAGCCATGGTGCATGCACGGTATTCGAAACTGTGCTCTACCAAATACTATAGAAAACTTAAGACATGTCAATAGGATAGTTTTAATTGGAACTCAAAATAGCGAATGAAGCCCTGCCTACTAGTCAAGGAGCCAATCATCGATCGATATAGACTGAGGATTCTCTGGGGGAGGGGCTCGAACCAGACGTGTGTTTTCATGACGGTTTCTGCAGCTTCATTATGAATCCTCTGGGGTCAGCAAACACACTGGAATCTCAGAGAATACTTACTTCACAGACATGGGAAATATATCCACATAAAGCTTGAACTCTGTGCTTTTAAATGAACTCTACACTTGAAAACAAAAAGTTTTCTGGCTTTGTAATCTGAATGAAACGAACGTGATGTACAGTAAGTCCTGTCAAACGCACATCACATGACAGCGACTCCTCAAATGCCTACAAACTTGTAAACAAAGAGTCGCTGTCATTTTGGGATTAGATTTGCTATTAAGACCAAGTTGCGGATTACTTCAGAAGAGCAGATCGATCAGATGAGGCATTGATCAGAGGATGATAATGTGTAACACAGCCATAAATAACACTAGTGTCATGATCTCGTTCCCTTTGAGTGCACATTAGCTCGGGCAACCTGAAAAAATGATTCGAACGTTTAAAAATGACTTAAAAAAACTGTTGATGTTCAATTTTATTGCTGATTCCAAATATGACATTTATTCATAAGGAGAATTTGATGTTTTCCCATTCAAACAGAATGCCCGACAGGCATTTCAAAGATGGCTGCCGAGTAAAATGACTTACCTTAAAGTGACTTTTGGTCCACTACTGGATTGGGTTTCATAGTGCAGTGCTTTCCATGTCCAGTATGAAAGCCACTTCACCATGCAGTGCTGGAGGGAGAGTAAAACGTGAGTTGTACACAGCCTTTTTTTGGCTTATAATTTCACCTGTTTTTCTTTTTTTGTCATTTTTGGTTTTCGGACAATCTTTGTCAGCAGCTAAAAAATTGGTGCATCCATGTTTGTAACTAAATTAGCTAATTTAGGGTGTAGCATTTTTTTTTCTTTAAAACAAACAATTAAATATATCAATTTTATACACTGAAAAAATGATTAATTGGATTTACAAAGAATGCAAGTGGGCGCAATCAAATTATATGGGCTGAATTTAAACCAACAATTTAAATGTAGAAATGTTCAACTTAATTTGTTTGTTTAAATGCAGCCCATAACGATTGATTGCAACCTTTTACCTTAAAAAAATTGTAAATCCAATTTTTTTTTGTGTATACTGCCATATATTTGTAACTAAAATATGAGCTGTAAATTTAAATAGTTTTTTATTTGCACTCAATCTTGTGCGTTTTGCAAATATCTTGGTGACAGCTACGGGAAAAATAGAGACCACTTGAAAAATCTTAGTTTTTCTGGATTTGATTAGATATGGTAATATGGAGGGTGGCTAACACTGGCGCCTCACGGCAAGAAGATCGCTGGTTCGAGTCCCACTGGGTCAGTTGGAATTTCTGTGTGTGTATGAATGAGTGTGTATGGGTGTTTCCCAGTACTGGGTTGCGGCTGGAAGGGCATCCGCAGTGTAAAACATATGCTGGATAAGTTGGCAGTTCATTCCGCTGTGGCAAACCCTGATAAATAAAGGACTAAGCCGAAGGAAAATGAATTAATATTCATTTTATTTTGTGAAGGTACGATAAGATTTCTTCAAAGTTCAAATAAAAAAAATTGTTATTTAGAGCATTTCCCTCCTCAAAAAAAAATGTAACTGATCAGATTTACAAAGTGATTTACAAATTAAGGCATTTCTGAAAACCTTGCATCTTATTTTACGCAAAAAACATTTTTATTAGAATTTTGAATGAAATGTCATCAAGATCAAAAATGAGGTCTTACTCAAATAATCCAGAGAAACTAAAGCTGTGTTCACACCAGACGCGGAACGCGTGGATAAATCGCGCCATTCACGTGTAAATAGCCGCGTGATTTGAGCTTACTCGTTTCATTCGTGCGTCAAAATCCGCTATATTCACGCATCAAATTCACTTCAGAACAGATGCGGATTCGTGTGATGGGCAGGGCTTCTTTCTGCCCGGTGACTGTAGCTTCGTTGCTAAATGGCTAATATGGGTTTTATTGAGAAAATAACTGTGTTTATGTGCTTTTATGAAGGCTGAAAAACAGCATCGATACGTTTGGAGCAGTGTCTGAGTCCACTAGATACTTTCAGAGGTGCACCCAGCCCTTTGAGCTCATAAACTCCTCCAGAAACTTAACCTGGATGACGGAGGCTTTCAGCTGTGCTTCTGACTGAGCCGAGCCCAGTTTGATGAACTGTTGTCGGTGTTGGCTGGAGGATTTCCCCCGGGACACCAACAAAAGGTGCTATGTCACAATCACGCCCCCACAAGAGCAAGCTCCTGATTGGTTAACGCGGCAAGAATGTCCGCTGAAGTTCAGTTTTTGAATTTCAAACGCGCAAAACGCTCAATTCGCGCCGCGCCATTCGCACAATTCGCGTCATTCTCGCCGCAGGATGTCTATTCGCGTCTTTGCATTAACTTAATATGTAAATCACTCGCCTCATTCAGTTAAAGACACCTTTATTGCTAGTGTTTGCTTTAGCTGCTGGACATTCCTCTGGCCGCATCCCATGATTTTCCATATCATAAAAGCTGTAATAAACAAATCTTTAACTGCGGTTGAGTGTGTGCACACATACAGTTGAAGTCAGAATTATTAGCCCCCCTTCTTTTTTAAATACTGTATTTCCCAAATGATGTTTAACAGATTCAGGCAATTATCACAGTATGTCTGATAATATTTTTTCTTCTGGAGAAAGTCTTTTTTTTTTTTTATTTCGACTAGAATAAAAGCAGTTTTTAATTTTTTAAACACCATTTTAAGGACAAAATTATTAGCCACTTTAGGCAAATTTTCGTTATACAATCGTTATACAATAACTTGCCTAATTCCCCTAACCTGCCTAGTTAACCTAATTAACCTAGTTAAGCCTTTAAATGTCACTTTAAGCTGTATAGAAGTGTCTTGAAAAATATCTAGTAAAATATTATTTACTGTCATCATGACAAAGATAAAATAAATCAGCTATTAGAAATGAGTTATTAAAACTATTATGATTAGAAATGTGTTGAAAAACTCTTCTCTCCGTTAAACAGAAATTGGGGAAAAAAAATAAACGGGGCTAATAATTCAGGGGGGCTAATAATTCTGACTTCAATTGTATATTTGCATTCAATCTGTGATAGACAGTCAAACCAACCATTATTCAGACACCAAATTTGTTTACTAGCAAGTGCAGGACACTATATTTCAATTATGTACAGTAGATACGGAAAGTATTCAGACCCCCTTGGAATTTTTCACTTTGTTATATTTCAGCCATTTGCTAAAATCATTTAAGTTAATTTTTTTCCTCATTAATGTACACACAGCACCCCATATTGACAGAATTGTTGACATCTTTTGCAGATTTATTAAAAAAGAAGATCTGAAATATCGAGAGGGGTCTGGATGCAGACCTGGTGCAGTGCAATCTGAGCTGCATCCAATGCTTTTTAATGGGCTCACCTAACCTCACCCCTAACTACAGTGACGTCACTTGCTCCATTTGATTGCATTGTGTCTGACATTGCATTGCTGAGTGATGCAATCTCAGCTTGCATCATAAAGAACCATAAAGAGCCATTCAAGAACAGTCAGAGAGTGTTAAGGGGGTCTGAATACTTTCCATACCCACTACAAATGCACTGTAAAAAGGGTTACACACAATTCATTCATATTATGCCAACACAAATCAATTAAGTTAACTGGTTTTGACAAATGTAAGTAGATTTGAACATAAAACAATTAAGTTGTCCTAAATAAAGATCAAGAATTGTGTTGTGTCAGCCCATTTTAAATAGATAGTTTGGACTAGCAGCAAAAAAAATTATTTGTTTGGAGTGTGAGGATAGGAAAATTACTATTAATGTGATGTTTGTCTGTGGTGTGGTGTATATGTTGTGAATCTATTACACTGCAGTTTACAGTAAATCAAGTAAATGGACAAATTATTCCCCAAAATTCTGACAATATTGAAGTTCAGGTTTGATGAATCTGTAGAGACTATAGGCTGACATTTGGGATCGATAAAGTATTGCTATTTGTGTAATTATTGTGATAGTAACCGTTGTCTGATTTATTTTTGGTTGATTGTAATCGATTACATCTTTATTGACTTCATTAAGAGGAATTTGCTCTGACTCTAACTCTAAGTTTTTGGCTTAATTTATTACCATTTTGTAAACTATAGTGAATAAACTGTCATTTAAAGAGTTCACACTTGATTAGATATTAGAGATTAATGATATTGCTTGACGCTATTAGCAGGTTTGGCATGCTGTCCTGGGAGAGAACCCCGAGCTTTAAGGGCTCCAGCCTGGTCAATTAGAATGTAAGGGGGTCTGAGATCCGGTAGGTCTCGAGAGCTCCTCCTGGTAAAAGTAGGAAAAGGAGGAGATTGGGTGGAAGGGGGGATTCTTCCAAAACGAAGATAAGTCATTTATTCGGTCTATTTATTGAAAGCTTGGATCAATCAGATTGGATTATTGCTGATTACAGATGAGACCAGCCGCGATCAATCATATCACATGCTCCTCTCGAAATGTAGTTTATAAAACTTCACAAAGTGAGAAATGCTGAAAGTGTTTGAAAAAGCTTTGGTTGAACTGTACATCCACCAATAGAAAATATTGACCATGAAAAGTTTCTCTGGATTTATTATCATTTTTTACATTTTGATTTATAATTATGAGTTTAAGTACTATTAAAATTACTTTTATTATTATTATTATTATTATTATTGTGACCAATTTTATTTTGTTTAAAAAATGACATTTTTTATTGGCAGTCTGGACATTTTTTTTTTCTGACTTTTATTGATTTGTATTTTTTTTTACTTTTTAATAAAATAAACATTTAACTCAAGCCTACAACTCTTAAATCCATCAAATCTAAAGAAACAGAATAGTTTTTTTAAATTTGTAAAAACAAATTATATATATATATATATATATATATATATATATATATATATATATATATATATATATATATATACAGTTGAAGTCATAATTATTAGCCCCCCTGAATTATTAGCCCCCCCCTGTTTATTTTTTCCCCAATTTCTGTTTAACAGAGAGAAGATTTGTTAAACACATTTCTAATCATAATAGTTTTAATAACTCATTTCTAATAACTGATTTATTTTATCTTTGCCATGATTACAGTAAATAATATTTGACTTGATATTTTTCAAGACACTTCTATACAGCTTAAAGTGACATTTAAAGGCTTAACTGGGTTAATTAGGTTAACTAGGCAGGTTAGGGTAATTAGGCAAATTATTGTATAACGATTGTTTGTTCTGTAGACTATCGAAAAAAATAGCTTAAAGGGGCTATTAATTTTGACCTTAAAATGGTTTTTAAAAAATTAAAAACTGCTTTTATTTTAGCTGAAATAAAACAATTAAGACTTTCTCCAGAAGAAAAAATATTATCAGACATGCTGTGAAAATTCTTTGTTCTGTTAAACATTATTTGGGAAATATTTAAAAAAGAAAAAAAATTGAAAAGGTGGCTAATAATTCTGACTTCAACTGTATATATCCCAAACTTGTGCAAACTCGAAAAGACGCGATATGCGAACTGCCCCTTAAAGGCCGCCATCATTTGCAATCTCCAGTTGATCTTCTTGCACAGACATGCTGGATTCACCTTATTTGTTGACAGATGAGTTGCGGATCCATTCCTTGGCAGTTTGCGGGTCCTTCACTGGGCCTTTTCCCCTTCACAAAGAAACTTTCCAAAGACGTCTGTTTCTACTCATTTTGCCTCTTGTGGGTTAAATTTGGCCGCTCAAGTGGCGAAATGTAAGCGAGAGAATACAGCATTTTTTCAAAATAAAAGACTTTAAAATAAAAGATTTTTCAAAATAAATGATCGTTCAGACTCGGGTAAATAAAGCGAAAATAATTGCTGATTTCTTGTGCGGCCCGGTGGTTGAGGACCACTGGGCTACAGTATGCATGTATTTGATGGGTTTCTGTTGTACCATGGCTTTGATGAGCATCTGTTAAACAAATCTTGATTTCTGTTTCCCGTTTGTGTTCCACTAGGGATAAATGAACTTTATATAGTTTGCAGTCAGATGCAGAGAGTTGATGCGCTGCCAGAAAGCCCATTGTCAGATGCTGATCCATCGTCTTATGTCCATGTGCCAGTCGGGTGTTATTATAAACGCAGGGATTAAATTTATTCGGCTCAAGTTTAACATATATTAATCACAGATAACGTTACACTTCCAACCCAGTTACTGGACCACCTGTCCTTTACTCATCTAAAAACTGGAGGAAAGGATGAGGTTTGTACAGTAAATACTTCACTTTTCTGTATGTGATGGACAGTGTGTGCTTTAGCTAAATGTGTAAAATGTGAAGAGCTATTAATGCTCAGAGATTGAGATTTGCATCTTGTGATACTAAAGACTGATGAAACTTGAGTGAAATTTATCCATAATGTCCACAATACTTACATAATGGTTCCAGTGGTTGCCAGGGTGTTGCTAAGGGATTTTATTATTGTGGTTGGTAGGATGTTTCTTATTGTTTCAAGTCAAACGAGTTCTAGGATATCATGTGTGGTTGCCAGGGTACTGCTAAGTAGTTGCTAAGGCCCATTGTGGTTGCTAGGATGTTTCTTATTGTTTCAAGTCAAAAGAGATTTTGGTAATCGTTGGGTGGTTGTCAAGGTACTGCTAAGTGGTTGCTAAGGCACGTTGTGGTTGCTAGGATGTTTCTTATTGTTTCAAGTCAAAAGAGTTCTAGGATATCGTGGGTGGTTGCCAGGGTACTGCTAAGTGGTTGCTAGGATATTTCTTACTGTTCCAAGTCAAAAGAGTTCTAGGGTATCTTTGGGTGGTTGCCAGGGTGCTGCTCAGTGGTTGTTAAGGCACATTGTGGTTGCTAGTATGTTTCTTATTGTTCCAAGTCAAAATAGTTCTAGGATATCATGGGTGGTTGCCAGGGTACTGCTAAGCGGTTGCTAGGACTGTTACTGATGTTTCTGGTTGTCAGGTTGTCAGGTTGCTGCTCAGTGGTTGCTAAGGCACATTGTGGTTGCTAGGATGTTTCTTACTGTTCCAAATCAAAAGAGTTTTAGGGTATTTTTGGGTGGTTGTCAGGGTGCTGCTCATTGGTTGCTAAGGCACATTGTGGTTGCTAGTATGTTTCTTACTGTTCCAAGTCAAAATAGTTCTAGGATATCATGGGTGGTTGCCAGGGTACTGCTAAGCGGTTGCTAGGATGTTACTTGTTGTTTCAAGTCAAAAGAGTTCTAGGGTATCTTTGGGTGGTTGCCAGGGTGCTGCTCAGTGGTTGTTAAGGCACATTGTGGTTGCTAGTATGTTTCTTATTGTTCCAAGTCAAAATAGTTCTAGGATATCATGGGTGGTTGCCAGGGTACTGCTAAGCGGTTGCTAGGACTGTTACTGATGTTTCTGGTTGTCAGGTTGCTGCTCAGTGGTTGCTAAGGCACATTGTGGTTGCTAGGATGTTTCTTACTGTTCCAAATCAAAAGAGTTTTAGAGTATTTTTGGGTGGTTGTCAGGGTGCTGCTCATTGGTTGCTAAGGCACATTGTGGTTGCTAGTATGTTTCTTACTGTTCCAAGTCAAAATAGTTCTAGGATATCATGGGTGGTTGCCAGGGTACTGCTAAGCGGTTGCTAGGATGTTACTTGTTGTTTCAAGTCAAAAGAGTTCTAGGGTATCTTTGGGTGGTTGCCAGGGTGCTGCTAAGTGGTTGCTAGGATGTTTTTTACTGTTTCAAGTCAAAAGAGTTCAAGGATGTTGTTATGTGGTTGCTAGAAGGTTTCTTATTGTTACACGTTAAAAAAGTTGTAGGATATATTTTGTGGTTGCCATGGCATTGCCAAGTGGTTGCTAAGGTGTTTTGTGGTTGCTAGGGGTTTCTTATTGTTTCAAGTCAAAAGAGTTCTAGGGTGTTGTGAGTGGTTGACATTGTGATGTTATGTGGTTGCTAAGTGCTGAGGTGTTTTGTGGTTGCCAGGATGTCGCTATGTGGTTGCTAAGTGCTAAGAAAATCTGTGGTTGATAGGAGGTTTTCTATTGTTTCAAGTCTTCAAAGACTTCAAAGATAATGTAGGTTGTTGGCAGGGGGTTGCTATATGGTTGCTAGGAGGTTTCTTATATGTACAAGTTAAATATTTTTTGTGGTTGCCAGGTAATTGTTGAGTGGTTGTGTTGTTGCTAGGAGGTTTCTTATTGTTACAAGTTAATAGAGTTACATTGTTCGTGGTTGTCATGGCATTGCTAAGTGGTTACTAATGTATTTTGTGGTTGCTAGGAATTTCTTATTGTTTCAAGTCCAAACAGTTCAAGGATTTTGTGTGTAGTTGCCATGGTGTTGCTATGTGGTTGCTAGGAGGTTTCTTATTGTTACAAGTTAATAGAGTTCTAGTATATTGTTTGTTGTTGACATGCCATTGCTAAGTGGTTGCTAAGGTGTTTTGTGGTTGCTAGGGGTTTCTTAATGTTTCAATTAAAAAGAGTTTTAGGATATTGTCTGTGGTTGCCAGGACGTTGCTATGTGGTTGCTAAGGTGTTCTGTGTGCTGTGTGTTCTGTTTTAATTATTTTAAGTAATTAGAGTTCAACCTTAAGTCATCCAGTGCATCCAGTCCTCAATGCCAGGCGTGTGATGACTTGAACGCAAACCAGACTGGTTCGGTTTTCCACATCTGATAAACAAGTGAAGGTGGAGGAGAAAGGTAAAAACACAAGCGACTGCAGAAGTACGGCCGTTCTGAGAAACGTGAGCACAGCGAGATTAAACATGTTTGTTTTTCTGCTTGTATATTTGACTTTCCCTCTCTGTGTGTGGTTTCTTATTCAGGATGGAGGATGAAGCTGTAGTGGACAGAGGAGCATCGTACATCAAAAACGTCTGTGACGAGGAGGTCGAAGGTAAGAAACGTACACACACACACACACACTCTCACACACACACACACACACACACACACACACACACACACATGTTTGTTTTTGTGAAAAGTGGGTACATTACATAGGCTTCCATTCATTTTATACAGATCAAATCGTATATTATATTGCCCTCACCCCACCCTACCCCTAAACCCAACCATCATAGGAGACAGTGTACAGCTTTACTCCCTGAATAAACTCATCCTGTGTGATTTAGAAGCTTTTTGAGAAGTGAGGACGTCACCAATGTCCTCATATTTCACCTGCTTTTTGTAATACCTGTGTCATACCCATGTCATTATACAGATTTGTGTCCTGATATGTCACAAAAACACGTACACACACACACACACACACACACACACACACAAATATATTGTGTTATTCAGTAGTGTAAAGTAACAAATTACAAATACTCAAACTACTGTAATTGAGTGATTTTTCTCAGAAATTATAATTTACTAAGTAGTTTTAGAAACATGTATTTTTACTTTTCCTTGAGTACATTTTTTGTGCAGTATCTGTGCTTTTACTCCACTATTTTCTCTCAACCTGCCGTCACTACTTTATTTTTACATGTCTATGGGGATTAGAAAAATCAGTCCTGTGGTTCCTGTCCAATCAAATCACACATAGACGGTAAATCATAAATCATAATCATAATGAACAACCTCAAGACATCGGTGCTTTATAATTGCAGCAAACTGTTTGGAAGCATTAAAAGTGTCCAAGAAGATGTCCAGAATCTTTACACGCATTGACCCAGAGACTGTTTAGATGCACGTCACTGAATAGAAGATGACGAATGTTTACTGTATGATGACCGAAATGGCCTTAAACACCCAGCAGGCACAGGACGTCAACATGATGCCAGATTGACGTTGTACCCCAACATTGTGGGAACATTGCATTTTGTTTGGAAATGAAAATTGGGTTGACGTCAGAACTCAACATCAGGCTGACATCAATGTCAATCGTCCAACAGAAAATCAACCAAATATCAACATCTAATGATGTTACAGCTTGACATTATGTGAATGTTACCACTATGACGTCTATCAGATGTTGGATTTTGGTTGCCGTACCTGATGAATAAATGTCAGTATTTGATGCCAATATGACGTTAGTTTAAGATGTTGACTCAATGTTGGATTTTGGTCACTTTCTAACACAACCTAAAATTTAGCAAATATCAACGTCATCTGACGTAGTTATTGGACATCAAAATAATGTTGTTCTTAGACCAGGGGTCTCAAACTCAAATGGCGGGGGGGGGGGGGGGGGGGGGGGGGGGGGGGGGCATATTAGTGACTGACTATTCATAGCAGGGCCTCTTTAACATTCAAGTACAACAAAAAAAGTGGAAACCTGATGTAATTGATGCACTCAGACATTCTTCCCCTGAGTTTATGCAGTCAAAGTTCCTTACAAATTGAAGGAGTGGTTTAAATTGCTATGAAAATACTTCAATTTAATAAGAGGCATAATAATAATTACTATTAATCTGTCCAATTTGGTTATTTATTTGTTAACTTTAGTGACTTTACTGGTAATTGTTCTTCTCAATATCTTTCTTTTTTTGTAAAACTACAACAACAACACCATCATAACGTGTAAGCCATGAAGATGTGTTTGTACTATAGGTGGGCATAGATTAATTTTTTTAATCTAGATTAATCTCACTGTAACCTTGGAATTGATCTAGATTAAAATGGCTCATTTGAATTCCGCCGAAGGCATTCAGAATATGTGTGCTACCCAAATAATGACTAAAAGTAAGTCTTCGAGAACGGGCTTCTCAAGCCAGGTGGCGCATTAGACCAAGGGCTCATCTCCAGTTTCCAAAATGCATCACAAACTGCTTGAGAAACTGTTCTACTATGATAATGAAAATAAATGATGTTCAATAAGATGTACTTGTGTTTACTAACTGTTTATTCAGTTAAACATGAATTTTGAACTGTCGGCCTACATAAGCTCTACAGCTTTTTTTTTTTTTTTGATAACCTTAATCCGACTAAAGTCATAACTGAACTAAACAGAAATGGAATTAAGACATGTGGAGTATGCAGATATTAGTGGCATTATTGAAGTAAACACTGCAATCAAACTATAACCGTCATGTAGGACTTTTCGCCATATTTTCCGACAAGATCCACACACACGGCTGTCAGTAAAGGACCGCACACACACACACAGACACACAGACACACAGACACACACACACACACACACACACACACACACACACACACACACACACACACACACACACACACACACACACACACACACACACACACACATCGCGAAATGTGGAAATTTTTTTCTTTCCATTCTATGTGCGTTATTAAATTCCATAACACTCTCACCAGTCCTTACTCCTTATTTGCGTCTAATACTCCAGTTTGTCACAGCGCATGAATGAAATGTTCTTGAGTGAAAGTGAAACTGCCGAACTGCAGTTAAAGTCACCCAAAATTAAAGGAAACTCTTACATCAAAACACTTCACGTAAACACCTTAATTAAATTGTCTATTAAGGTAAATAACTAGATTACAGAAGTCCATGTAAGCGTGGTCAGTAGTGTCTTCGAAGTAAGTGAAAGATCCAGAAGGGCATCCTGCTGATTTGATTCAGAAGGGCACTTTTTTTGTCAGATGGCTCACCGGTTTGACTTTCATTCACGTCATTCATTTTAAAAAGCACCCGATACATTTTATTTGTATATGTTTTACTCGAACGCATAAACTCTACATGTGCCTGATAGTTAGATGTGGAGCTAACATTAATCAGATTCACTCTAGTGAACTGCATCCCTGTTAGCACGTCACGTTTGATGTGGTAATTTCACAGTAGGAATACACACAGGTTTGAAGACTCGTTCTCTCCTTTGAGAATAGATTAACAGCGTTATTTTTTTTTTATCGCGCGATAAGAGTCTTGCAGGACGTTAACGCCGATAATGGCCCACCACTAGTTTGTACAACACAATAAATGCGGTATAAAACAAATTATAATCAAATGACCCTTGAATATTTTCAAAAATATATAGCTTTAGTAAAAATAGAGCACTTATGGACTTATATTTCAACGTTTAAATCAGCCCGTAGAAAGGATCTGCATGTGCATTACTCTCGGCCGCACACTGAGAGAAACCGAAAGTAACCCGAACATATAATACAGTACTTTAAATGTCCAGTAGGTGGGGTCAAAACCGCAAGTGGCTACATGCGACTGCACAACAATGATAGTTATTCAAAATATATGCTTTGTTGGGCCGAATCTCGTTATGTTTTTGACGTCAGTTGCGGGCTGGGGGGGGGCAGTTTGAGACCCCTGCCTTAGGGCGTACTCACACTATGCTATCCAAACCGTGCCCAGGCCCGTTTCCAGGATCGTTTGAGAAGTGTGAGTGCTCTGAATCGGGCTCAGGCACGGTTCACTTGGCCGGCCCTGGCCCGGTTGGAAGAGGTGTGCCAGAGCGCGGTTTACTTGGGCTTTGGCGCGGTACGCTTGTGTGTGAGTGCAAAACGTGCCTGAGCTAGAAACTGAAAGCGAGACGTGACTTTTAAGGGACGGTTTGATATGGATTAATTAATCAATCGTGCTGTTCAATGAACGCAAACTGTCGTAGATTATTAAAGACGCAAACCACTCACTGCACGACAACTGCACCTTCAGCAAACCTCCTAATTCATGCAGCATGAGGACTTTATGATTGTTTATGAGCGTCAAAAGTGGCTGATCTGTTCGGCGAAATATTTGACTGCGTGTCACCGCATATCAAACGACTAAAACGATATAACTAAAGAAATCTCCACTGTGCTGAGCGAGAGCGCTTACTGAACAGCGCATCATCGATGACGAAAGCGTGCCCAGGCCCGAATGTAATGTGAGTGCGGGCCGTCGGGGGAGACGGGAGGGAGGACAAGCATGCTTTGGCCCGGTTCAAGGCAACTTTACATAGTGTGAGTACGCCTTTAGACGCTGGCTAGACATTGAATTTTGGTCACCTGACATCATAACCTAAATATAACCTAATATTAATGTCTTATGATGTTGAGTGCCTGCTGGGCAATAACTAAATGCACTACAGAATGTTACGTTTACACACATCCACAAATTACATGTAAATGCATCAGCATTTTACAGCGTAATACTCACTACTATTGAGTACTTTTGAAAGGGCTACTGTTTACTCCTACTCTGAGTAGTATTTACAGCAGATACTTTTACTCTACTTGCACTACATGTTTAGGCAAGTAATGGTACTTTTACTTAAGCATGATTTTTCAGTACTCTTTCCACCACTGGTGTTATATGATCTGCTGTGTGTCAGTGACTGTGGATCAGTAAGTCTCTTAGTTACTGTGGCTTGAGTTTCACACTCACTTTCACTCAATCCTCTCTTTCTCTCTCTCTCTTTTGTTTTTGTTGTTTATTTAATTCTTGCCTTGGTAGTAATATGTGCTTAAGGGCAGGAGAGGATTATGCAGATGTAGCAAACCAAAGCTCTATACGGGAAGATGTTTACGATCTTAATCCACACATACACACACACACACACACGCGCACACTGTTATTGTCTAAACGTGCCAGTTTATTGCACAACTCTTCGTCTTATCTAAATGCCACCTGCTAACCATCTTAAGTGATACATGTCTACATGATAGTAAAACATAATAATAATAACAGTGAATGAATTTACTGTTTTACAAAGATTAGTAGTCATGCTTATTTCTAGCACAAATTGTACGAATGCCATATAGCACACACCAAATATTTAATATATACTTATGTACACGACTGGTCAAAAGTTTGGGGTCAGTAAGTTTTTTAAATGTTTTAAAATAAGCTTCTCCTGCTCACCAAGGCTGCATTTATTTCATTATAAATACAGAACAAAATTGTGAAATGCTTTTGCACTATAAAATGACTGTTAAAAAGTAGATTATCATTTAATTTAATCATTTATTCCAGTGATTTTAATGATGAGTTTTCAGCTTCATTACTCCAGTCTTCAGTCACTTGATCCTTCAGAAATCACTCTAATATTTATGATTATTATAATTTTTTATTATTATTTTTATTATTATATATTTGTATTATTGTTATTTTTATTTTTATTATTATTTGTATTATTATTATTATTTTTTTTTTATTATTATTATTATTATTATTATTATTGTTATTTTGTATTATGTTTATTATTATTATTATTATTATTTATTATTATTATCATCATCATCATCATCATCATCATCATCATTATTATTATTATTAATACTGTATTATTTTATTATTATTATTATTATTATTATTTATTATTATTATTATTATTATTTATTATTATTAATATTATTATTTATTATTATCATTATTATTAATTTTTTATTATTATTATCATCATCATTATTATTATTATTATTATTATTATTATTAATATTATTGTTATTATTATTATTATTATCATCATCATCATCATTATTATTATTATTATTATTATTATTATTACTATCATTATTATTATTATTATTATTATTATTAATATTAATATTATTGTTATTATTATTATTATCATTATTATTAGCATCATCATTATTATTATTATTTTTTTATTATTATTATTATTATTATTATTTTATTACTATTATTATTATTATTATTATTATTATTATTATTATTATTATTGTAGTCATTATTATTATTATTATTATTAATATTATTTTCATTTTTATTATTTTTATTATTATTATTATTAATATTAATGGTTGTAGTTATAAAAGCAATAATGACTGGAGTAATAATTTCATTTGAAACTACATGCAATAAGTAATAAATAAATATTTAATAAATAAGTATTTAACAATTAAACATTTAACAATTTTTTTTTACATTTAATAAATGCTGAACAGAAAAAAATGAAAAAAAAAAAACCATCCCCAAACTTTTGACCGGTAGTGTAATTCTTTTGCTAAGAATTAAACACACACCAGCACAAACATAAATACATACACATGTACAGTATATAATTGCATTTATTATATATTTTTTGTTTATAAATTCATTCATTTTCCTTCAGCTTAGTCCTTTATCATCAGGGGTCGCCACAGTGGAATGAACCGACAACTTCTATGATTACATTATAAATGTAAAAAAATATATATATATTTTTAAGTAAAATATATATTGTTATAGTTAAAAATTAATGCATTTATATTACAAATAAAATAGAATATTTTATATTATATATATATATACAGTTGAAGACAGAATTATTAGCCCCCCCTTTGATTTTTTATTTTTTATTTTTGTTTCTTTTTTAAATATTTCCCAAATGACGTTTAGCAGAGCAAGGAAATTTTTACAGTATGTCTGATAATATTTTTTCTTCTAGAGAAAGTCTTATTTGTTTTATTTCAGCTAGAATAAAAGCAGGTTTTAAAACCATTTTAAGGACAAAATTATTAGCCCTTTAAGCTATTTTTTCCCCAATAGTCTACAGAACAAACCAACATTATAAAACAACTTGCCTAATTACCCTAACCTGCCTAGTTAAACTAATTAACCTAGTTAAGCCTTTAAATATCACTTTAAGCTGTATAGAAGTGTCTTAAAAAATATCTAGTCAAATATTATTTACTGTCATCATGACAAAGATAAAATAAATCAGTTATTAGAGATGAGTTATTAAAACTATTATGATTAGAAATGTGTTGAAAAAAATCTTCTCTCCGTTAAACTGAAATTGGGAAAAAAATAAGCAAGGGGGCTAATAATTCAGGGGGGCTAATAATTCTGACTTCAACTGTATACCGTCACCTTGGAATTATAAGGTTCTATCTGCGTTCTGAATGATTTTGAGATATTGAGCTTCAAAGTTTTTGCATTCCATAGCAAACAATGTGTGTAACATTTCTGTTTTAAATAAAAAGTCTTAATGTAAACAACTTATAAAAAACATCCCATAATATAAACAAGTTGTCATTTAATAAGAATATGTCAATAACTCAATTTTGACAAAAATGTCATATAGAACCTTATAATTCTAAGGTGACGATATTTCTATTATATCATTAATACAACGTACATTTTCTAAGAATAAATATTTTCTCTTAACAAGCAGTTTACAATCGTTTATTTACTTAAATGGTTACAAATTTACTTAATGTAATTATATTGATACAATAAACAAATTATAATATGCAAGCATTAGCATAACATTTAAATAAAATTATTGAACATAATATAATATGAAAGCAAAATCCAACATGATTAGCATTTTTATGTGGGGAAAAAGATTAAAGTTACACATTAATAAGAAATAAACGATAAATGTAATAGAGAGTGAATGACTTGCCTGAAAATATTTATTGAATAATGTTTGCTAAGTTGACAAATGTTTAATGAGGGGCGACACGGTGGCTCAGTGGTTAGTGGTTCGAGTCCCGGCTGGGTCAGTTGGCTTTTCTGCGGAGTTTGCATGTTCTTCCCATGTTGGCGTGGGTTTCCTCCGGGTGCTCAAGTTTCCTCCACAGTCCAAACACATTCGCTATAGGTGAACTGAATTAACTAAATTGGCCGTAGTGATTGAATGTGTATGGGTGTTTTCCAGTACTGGGTTGCATCCGCTGTGTAAAACATATGCTGGATAAGTTGGTGGTTCATTCCACTGTTGCGACCCCTGATGAATAAGGAACTAAGCCGAAGGAAAATGAATGAATGATATTAATGAATGCAATAAATGCAGTAGTCACACTGTTGGCCATGTTCAGATGTGCAGCTCTAATGTTCCAGCATTGATCTGAATGATCAGCTGAGAGAGCAGCGCAGCTCTGTGAATTTCTCCCTCAGTTGTGGAATTTATAAAGTATTACAGGTTTAGACGTCTAAAAATATCTGCACATCAAAAGCAGAACAAACACACATTCACAAACATGAGCACTTCACACACGCCTGCGCTTTCTGCATCTCTCTCTCTCTCTCCCTCTCTCTCTCTCTCTCTCTCTCTCTCTCTCTCTCTCTCTCTCTCTCGTGCTTTCTGAACTTTGGACCTTCACATGATTGTATCACACACACACTCACATGTATACTTGCGCACACACACACACACATACACACACACACACACACACACACACACACACACACACACACACACACACACACACACACACACACACACACACACACTCCCACACAAATGAACTCTCTCCTTCTCGCTCTCTCTCACACACACACACACACACACACACGCGCACACACACGCACATGAAAACTAACTCTCTCACACACAAACTCAAACACCCACACCCACACAAATTCTCTTTCTCTATCTCTCTCTCTCTGTCTCACACACACACACACACACACACATGCACACACTATCAGATAACGGCTGCTTGGCATATTTGTTTAAAGTCAGCCGGCGGATGGTTGATTCATGATTGACGGATGGCTGATCATTTTATTAGTCCTCCTCATAATGCTGTGAGGGTGTGTTCATCTAAGCGTGTGTGTATATGTGTGTGTTTGCTGTCTGTTTTTACGTCCACTTCCTGGAGATGTCTGGCCATTTCCTGTCCGATCAGCTGTACAGGAAGTTGTTGGCATTTATCTGTAATCTAGCAAGCGTAAGATATGGGTCAGTTTTTCCTTCAGAGAGAAGCACACACATGTACAGTCGGGGAAATCAGTATTGAACACGTCACCATTTTTCTCAGAAAACTTCTTTCTAAAGGTGCCTCTGACTTTAAATGTTCCCCGGATTTTGGTAACAAACAAAGAAATCCAAATATGCAAAGAAAACAAAACTAATTAGATTACAAATGAAGTTCTGTGTAATAAAATGAAATGACACAGGGAAAAAGTGATGAACACATGAAGAAAGGGAGGTGTAGAAAGCAGTGAAAGCCCAGACAGCAGCTGAAATCTCTCAGTAGTTCTTCAGCAACCCTCTGCCCTTCGTCAGACCCCGTTTACACAAATGGCCCGTTTCCACTGAGTGGTACGGTACGGTTCGGTACGCTTTTATGGCTGTTTCCACTGTCAAAGGGTACCTAAAATGCCTCGTTTCCACTGAGTGGTATGGTACACTTTTATGGCCGTTTCCACTGTCAAAGGGTACCTAAAATGGCCCGTTTCCACCTAGTGGTACAGTATGGTTCGGTACACTTTTATGGCCGTTTCCACTGTCAAAGGGTACCTAAAATGGCCCGTGTCCACTGAGTGGTACGGTACGGTTCGGTACGCTTTTATGGCTGTTTCCACTGTCAAAGGGTACCTAAAATGCCTCGTTTCCACTGAGTGGTATGGTACACTTTTATGGCCGTTTCCACTGTCAAAGGGTACCTAAAATGGCCCGTTTCCACCTAGTGGTACAGTATGGTTCGGTACGCTTTTATGGCCGTTTCCACTGTCAAAGGGTACCTAAAATGGCCCGTTTCCACCTAGTGGTACAGTATGGTTCGGTACGCTTTTATGGCCGTTTCCACTGTCAAAGGGTACCTAAAATCCCTTGTTTTCACTGAGTGGTATGGTACACTTTTATGGCCGTTTCCACTGTCAAAGGGTACCTAAAATGGCCCGTTTCCACCTAGTGGTACAGTATGGTTCGGTACGCTTTTATGGCTGTTTCCACTGTCAAAGGGTACCTAAAATGCCTCGTTTCCACTGAGTGGTATGGTACACTTTTATGGCCGTTTCCACTGTCAAAGGGTACCTAAAATGGCCCGTTTCCACCTAGTGGTACAGTATGGTTCGGTACGCTTTTATGGCCGTTTCCACTGTCAAAGGGTACCTAAAATGGCCCGTTTCCACCTAGTGGTACAGTATGGTTCGGTACACTTTTATGGCCGTTTCCACTGTCAAAGGGTACCTAAAATGGCCCGATTCCACTGAGTGGTACAGTACGTTACAGTACTCTTTTATGGCTGTTTCCACTGTCAAAAGGCGTACCGTACCGAACCGTACCACTTTTTCAGCACCCTTTCGAAAGGGTACCAAACACAAGAAAGGGTACCAAAAGGTGGAGCTACACGCGCAGCTGAACGCTGATTGGTTACAGAGTACATCATACTTTTATAACAGAATGAAAACAAAGGAACTGCCATGTTTTAAATACACAGCCGAGGCCCGAGACATTACACCGTAAAACTATATGCATATAATAACGAGCCATGGTTGACCCGAGTTCAAGCAAACCTTGTCGTTGTCTTGATGAACAGCCCCAAAGCCCAGAAGAACAAAATCTGCCGTGTCCTGTTGTTGCTTTATGAGGCCGTCTAAATGACGTTATAAAGTACACTGTTCCCTTTGCAGATTTAACTGACGTGTCCTCGGGAGTTTGTTTCCCATATCAAACTTGCGAAGTCTGAACTTACAAGGAAAGGATGCAGGACTGAACTGTGTGTAGGCTACTTAATATTGAGGGAAAAGCCCCAATCAGATAGGTGAATGTCTGCAGCCCCGCCTCCGTTTTCAGATGTCTCCGTTTTCCCCCATCCAGACTAACAAGGAGCAGCAGCGTTTTAAAATGAAAATGGCCTCTTCAGAGTTTTCAAAAAGCTACATTTTTAGGGGTGGAAAACTCCGGCGTAGTGTGGACGGAAGGTGTAACCGTAACAAAACTTATGCGTTTTAAAACGAAAACGTATTAGTGTACACGGAGCCTCAGTGTAAATGAATATCAGCTGCTTCAGTCCATCATCTATATTAGCAGAGATGATGAAGATAAAACCTGAGTAGATTTTTTCAGCAAGGCAATAATCCAAAACACAGCAGAGGAAACTCTTGAATGCTTTCAGAGAAAGAAAATCAAGCTGTAGAATGGCAGAGCCAATCACCTGACTTAAATCCAATAGAAAATACAAAAGATCAGATTTGATAGACGAGACCCACAGAACCATCAAGATTTGAACACTCTGTTGAAGTCTGTGAAAATCTCACACCTGAGCAATGCATGTGACTTCATTCTCCATATCAATTTTGACAGCTTTTTCTCCAGAGCTGTCTCCCTTTTGAACTCTACCCCCCACTGACTCTTTTGCCCCCCTGATGCACCCCCCACTCTCCTCATAATCACTATTTAACATTTGCACATTTAAAAATTGCACATATTCATTGCACTACATCGCACTGATTTATTTATTTGAACTGTACATACCCACTGCATCATTTGTAATTATGTACACACCCACTGTACATATTTGTAATTATGTTTATCCATCTGCACATTTCTGATTATTAATAGCAACCTGTACATATTTCCATCTATTGTAAATCTCTGTTCATAGCTAATACAACCTGTATATAATGTTCATAGTACATCCATTTGTAAACATCACCATAGTTTTTCTATAACTGCACTTATACAGTACCTGTTTCCTGCAGTTGCTGCTATTGCACTCCTGGTTAGACCTAAACTGCATTTCATTTCCTTGTATACTTGTACATGTGTAATGACAATAAAGTTGAATCTAATCTAATCATATGAAAGGCGTCTTTAAGCTGCCGTCACCAAAAAAGCCTTTAATATAAAATATTAAATACATTTCAGTATTTGTTATTACACATTAATTGTTATCACACAACTAATTTCTCAGATTTTTGTTTTGTTTTATTTTTATGTTTGTATATATTTAGAACTATTATTCTCAGGAACAAACATGACGTGTGCAATATTTATTTTCCCCTGCCGTATGTGAACACAGGAACACAGAAAAATGTGATTTATTTCTTCTATGTTCCTCCTCCTGATGTTTCTGTGAATGATTCATCTTTCTCCAAACATTACAAATATTGTAAAAATTCTGCAAAACTGATTAAGTATCAGTAATTATGAAGTGTTAGGTAATTTTTAAAGGGGTGAATCATAATGTGGTCATCATATCAGTGTTATTTTAATAATATTTTTGTACTTTTGCATTTTGAAAGTTGGTTTTATTTAATTATTTGTTCTTTGATTCATTCATTAATTTATTTATTATTTGATTCATTTAATTATTCTTTGAATGCTTGATGGGCAGGACAGTGGCTCATGGGTAGCACTGTTGCCTCACAGCAAGGTTGCTGGTTTGAGTCCCAGCTGGGCTAGTTGGCATGTCTGTGTGGAGTTTGCATGTTCTCCACGTGTTGGCGTAGGTTTCCTCCGGGTGCTTCGGTTTCCCCAGTCCAAACACATGCGCTATAGGTAAATTGAATAAACTAAATTGGCCATAGTGTATGAGTCCCAGTGCTGGGTTACGGCTGGAAGGGCATCTGCATATGCTGGATAAGTTGGTGGTTCATTCCGCTGTGGCGACCCCTGATGAATAAATGGACTAAGCTGAAGGAAAATGAATGAATGAAGGATTCCTTGATTCATTCAATTAATCATTCATTTGCTTTCAGCTTAGTCCATTTATTAATCCGGGGTCGCCACAGCGGAATGAACTGCCAACTTATCCAGCATATGTTTTTACGCAGTGGATGCCCTTCCAGCCGTAACCCATCCATACACTCTCATTCACACACATACACTACGAACAATTTAGCTTACCCAATTCACCTATAGTGCATGTTTTTGGACTTGTGGGGAAGGAAACCCACGCCAACACAGGGGGAGAACATGCAAACTCCACACAGAAATGCCAACTGACCAAGCCGAGGCTCGAACCAGTGACCTTCTTGCTGTAAGGCGATTGTGCTACCCACTGTGCCACCGCGCTGCCCTTATTTACTACATTTTTTTTGTACAAAATGTTATTTTACAGTTTAAAAATTCTAAACGGGAAATGAACATGTATCCCAATCACATCCCAAAAACACTCTTATTATTACAATTTTTAATACTACAGTAATCACATAGTAAAACCTTAGCAACCACATACAGATGAAGTCAGAATTATTAGCCTCCTGAATTATTAGCCTCCTGAATTATTAGCCTCCTGAATTATTAGCCTCCTGTATTTTTTTGTATAACAGAAGATTTTTTCAACACATTTCTAAACATAATAGTTTTAATAACTCATTTCTAATAACTGATTTCTTTTATGTTTGCCTTGATGACAGAGCCCTGAGCTCATAAGATCCTCGAGCCAGGGGCTCCCTCCCGTTGCAAGGTGAGAGGGGAGTTTGAGCTCAGGTAGATCTCGAAACTCCCCTAGCTGTAGTAGCTAATGAACAGATAGTGATTGCTTTTAAAAGATAATTACTAGGGGCACGGACATGGTTCCAATTTGGATTAGTCAATTAACCTAAGTTGCAAGTTTTTGGATGGTGGGAGGAAACCAGGGGACCCGGGGGAAACCCATGTGAACACGGGGAGAACGTGTAAACTCCGCACAGAAACGTTGGCTGGCCTGATAAGGACTAGAACCAGTGACGTTCTTGCTGTGAGGCGACAGTGCTAACCACTGGACCAACTTGCCACCCATCTAGGAAAGGAGGAGGAGTAGGGGTGGAAGGGGGGATTCTTCAAAACAAAGATGGCTGTGATATGGAACTTAGGTTATTTATAGTGGCTTAGGAATCGTCTGATTGGTGAATCGTGAATTGGGTAATTCATGACCAGCTGTGTTCAATCATAAGCATGTGCTCCTCTCAAAATTAGTTTATGAATAAACTTCACTTTACTAGATATTTTTCAAAGTACTAGTATTCAGCTTAAAGTGACATTTAAAGGCTTAACTAGGTAGGCAAGTTAAGGTATTTAGGCAAATTATTATATAATGTTGGTTTGTTCTGTAGACAATAATAAAAAAATATTGCTTAAAGAGGGCTAATAATATCGACATTAAAATGGATTTCAAAAATTAAAAACTGCTTTTTTTCTAGCCGAAATAAAACAAATAAGACTTTCTCCAGAAGAAAAAATATTATCGGAAATACTGTGAAAAATTCCTCTGTTGAACATCATTTGGAAAATATTTGAAAAAAAAAAACAAGCAAATAACAGGAGGGCGAATAATTCTGACTTCGACTGTAACAACATGCCAAAAACACTCTTATTATCAACAAGTGTGATACGTCTTTGTTTTTAAGTGTTAATAAGTGGATTGTATTCTTACAATGTTTATTTCTCCACACATTTAGGTCATCACACAGTCTACATTGGTGTTAATGTGCCTAAAAGTTACAGACGGCGGCGCCGACACAGACGACGATCCAGTCACAGAGAGAGACGGGAACGGGTGACGGAGAACGTGAGCGACAAATCAGACACAGAGAATGCAGATGACTCCTCGTCCAGCATCCTCAAACCCCTCAGTAAGACAAAAAACATTTCTTATTATCATAAACAGGCCCAAAACCAGAGAATCTCACTAATAAAATCTGTCTATGGTGTAAGAGGTATTACGAAGAGTTTAGGACTATAAATTATAAAATAAGTACATTTCTAATTACCAAATTTATTGTATGTACTGTATAATATATAGGAAATACTGAATGGACTTTTTAGTCAAATATCTGGGGAGTATTTAAAAAATAATTACAGTTTCACAGCAGGGCTAATCGTTTAACTCTATACAATGTTTTTGTGTGTACTTAATATATAATAAGAAATGTGTAAAATATTAAGAAAAAATATAATGACATCATAGCAAACAAAAAACACATAAAATAAAACATTTAATATAATAATAAATAAATAAATACATTGATGTCCATTTATACAGTAGTATAGATTATTGTTTTTGCTTATTAATGAATTAATAAATAGCACAAATAGCATTATAAATAGCATATTTAAATAAATTATAATGAACACCAAATTTGATCAAATATTCTGTACAGTAGATTATAGCTCAAGTAATATTTTGTATAAATTGAAAACATAATGGATTAGTTATTAATTATGTACGATGAATGGATAGACTGATGGATGGATAGATGGATGGATGGACTGATGGACAGACCGATAGATGGATGGATGGATGGATGGACTGATGGACAGACCGATAGATGGATGGATGGATGGACGGATGGATGGATGAATAGACAGACAGATAGGCGACAACATAAAATTGACAACATTGCCAATTTTACTTTTTCTTGTTTTTTTGTGAGTATGTTGTTGTATTTTGCACTGTCTGGAGCCAGCACCTAAGCTTTTCACTCATCATAGCACACGTGCTGCTGATGACGTGACAATAAAAGTGATTTGATTTGGACAGATAGACGGATGGGTAGATAGGCAGATGGATGGATGGATGGATGGATGGACGGATGGATGGATGGATGGATGGATGGATGAATAGACATAGATGGATGATGGACAGATGGATGGACAGATGGACGGACAGACAGACAGATAGATGGATGGACAGATGGATGGATGGACAGATAGGTGGATGGATGGATGGATGGATGGATGGATGGATGGATGGATGGATGGATGGATGGATGGATGGATGGATGGATGGATGGATGGATGGACAGACAGATAGATGGATGGATGGATGGATGGCCAGACAGATGGCTGGATGGATGGATGGATGGATGGATGGATGGATGGATGGATAGAGAGATGGATAGATGGATAGAGAGATGGATGGATGGATGGATGGATGGATAAATAGATAGACAGATGGATGGATGGATGGATGGATGGATAGACAGATGGATGGATGGATGGATGGATGGGTGGATGGATAGACTGATGGCTGGATGGATGGATGGACAGACGGATGGATATATTGATGGATATACGGATGGATGGATGGATGGATGGATGGATGGATGGATGGATGGATGGTTAGAGAGATGGATAGATGGATAAAGAGATGGATGGATGGATGGATGGATGGATGGGTGGATGGATGGATAAATAGATAGACAGATGGATGGATGGATGGATGGATGGGTGGATGGATAGACTGATGGCTGGATGGATGGATGGACAGACGGATGGATATATTGATGGATATACGGATGGATGGATGGATGGATGGATGGATGGATGGACAGATGGACGGACGGACGGACAGACAGATAGATGAATGGATGGGGATGGATGGACAGATAGGTGGATGGACAGATAGATGGATGGATGGATGGATGGATAGACAGATGGATGGACAGGTAGGTAGGTAGGTAGATAGATAGATAGATAGATAGATAGATGGATGGATGGATGGATGGATGGATGGATGGATGGATGGATGGATGGATGGATAGATGGATGGATGGACGGGTGGATTGATGGACTGACAGATGGATAGACAGATGGGGATGGTTAGATGTACGGATGGATGGATGGACATATTCACATTTTCACAGTTTAATTATAATCTATTTTCATTTCTTATATAGTAAAGAGCAGCTCAGAATCTTTTTTGTGTATTTACACAGCAAATCAATTAATACCAAAACAAAAATCTGCAAGTCATGCTTTGTTTTAGATCACAGCCTTCATCTGCTCTTATCACAGATCAAACAGTTCTGCAGAATCAGGGAGTGAATTAAATAAATATGATTCAGCCCAGAGCACTAAAAAATGAATCATTGGATTTACAACATTTTTTAACTGGTTGCAAACAATATGGGCTGAATTTAAACAAACAATTTAAGTTTAGTGATATCCAACTTTAGTTTGCATAAATTCAGCCCAACCTTGCTGAAAAATCCAGCTTAAACCAGCCTAAGCTGGTTGGCTGGTTTTAGCTGGTCGACCAGCCTGGTTTTAGAGGGGTTTTGGCCATTTCCAGGCTGGTTTCCAGCCATTTCCAGCCTGGCCTAAGCTGGTCAGGCTGGGAGTTGACCAGCTAAAACCAGCTTGACCAGCCAAAACCAGCTATGTCCAGCTTAAACCAGGCTGGTCAAGCTGGTTTTAGCTGGTTTGAGCTGGTCATTTTCCAGCCTGACCAGCTAAGACCAGGCTGGAAATGGCTGGAAACCAGCCTGGAAATGGCCAAAACCCCTCTAAAACCAGGCTGGTCGACCAGCTAAAACCAGCCAACCAGCTTAGGCTGGTTTAAGATGGATTTTTCAGCAGGGAAATAAATTGTTTGCAACTAGTTACCTTAAAAAATGGAGTAAATACAATTCATCTTTTTTTTCACTGAGCGACAGCGAGAGAGAAGGAGATAAAGCCTCAGTTAAAGGTCTTTGTGTGTGCTAATCTCTCTTAATCAGTGACATGGCTGAAAAGGCAACGCACAAAGCTAAACAAGTGCACAGTCACCTTTATCTGCGCTTATCCTCGCTCAACCCCTTGCTGTGAGAGCTCACAAAACACACATTTCACACACTCATTACTTACAGTAAGTCACTGGGTTAAACTAACAAACACATTTCTCATCTTATACGGCTACCCATGATCTGGATTTGTGGCTGAGTTTAGCATTAGCGGTCAGGTGATTGTAACAATGCCGCTAGTTTGAGTGTATGCTAGCGCCGCAATGGGTAATTTTAGCCACTTGTGGTAAGAGGTGTTAACTTTTAGCCCAGGTTAGCAGGCTCGAAGCCAGCATTGAGCTAGACGGATGTTCTCTGTAAAACTCAGCCTCATTTGCTGTAGAGAGGCCGTTTCAGGAGACTGAGGGACAAAAACAGTCGAGTTTACCATAGATTAGCTTTGTGCTCTAAATGTGCTAAACTGCAGAGAGCAAGAATAGCAGCGTATGCTATAAATAGTGTGGCTAGACGACTCTATTATCTTGGTTTTGGATGTATAGTTCACGTCTAAAAAGCAATATGGCAAGCTATTTAAACATTTAATCTATAAATATAGAAATAACACCGTGTATGCTACTAGCTTATTCTTTTAGACTTATTCATTAGCTATTGCCTTTTGTTTAGCTTTTATACTCATAATAGCTAGTCCCTGATTACATAATTATTAAGTCTTATTAAATAGATTGTAGTACTTATCCAGTTAAGATCCCTCATCATTAAGATCCCACATGAAAAAATACTATAGTAATTTAGAGTAAATACTACTGTATAGCGTTTTTTTAAAACATATGCTATAGTGAAGTGTGTTATACTGTATATAGTATTTACAACAATTTGTTAATGAGTGCTAGCATATTTTAGTATTGACCATAGTAAACTGTTTAACTGTAGTGTACTTTAGTTTTTACTACAGTAAACTGTGGTGTATTGTAGTATAATATAACATGTAGCTCCCAGCACTGGGAAACACCCATACACTCTTGCATTTCATTCACACACACAAACACTACGGCCAATTTTAGCTTATTCCTCTATAGCGCATATGTTTGGACTGTGGGGGAAACCGGAGGACCCGGAGGAAACCCACGCCAACACGGGGAGAACATGCAAACTCCACACAGAAATACCAACTGACCCAGTCAAGGTTCAAACCAGCGACCTTCTTGCTGTGAGGCGACTGTGCTACCCACTGCGCCACCATGTCACCCCAATTCTTATTAACCTTTATAATTAAATTCTAGTTATTTTACGCCCACGCTCCGCCTCTTTGCCCTTGTTTGCTATCCCCCGGTCGGTGTGATGACGCGTGAACAAAATGGCGTTGCTCGTAGCTTCTTTTGCTTTCTTCAGAAACCTATGGGTGACGTCACGGATATTACATCCATATCTTTTGCAGTTTATGATATACAGTTGAAGTCAGAATTATTAGCCCCCTGAGTTATTAGCCTCCCTGTTTACCCCCCCCCCCCCCCAATTTCTGTCTAATGGAGAGGAGTTTTTTAACACATTTCTAAACAAAATAGTTTTAATAGTTTTGTTATTATTTTACTAGATATTTTTCAAGACACTTTTATACAGGTTAAAGTGAATTTTAAAGGCTTAACTAGGTTAATTAGGTTAACTAGGCAGGTTAGGGTAATTAGGCAAGTTATTGTATAACGATGCTTTGTTCTGTAGACTATCGAAAATTAAATTAGCTTAAAGGGGCTAATAATTTTGACCTTAAAATGGTTTAAAAAAAATTAAAACTGCTTTTATTCTAGCCGAAATAAAATAAATAAGACTTTCTCCAGAAGAAAAAATATTATCAGACATACTGTGAAAATTTCCTTGCTCTGTTAAACATAATTTGGGAAACATTTAAAAAAGAAAAAAAATGTAAAAAAATATATGAAAAAATATAAAATATGAAAAAATTCATATATATATATATATATATATATATATATAAATATATATATATATATATATATATATATATATATATATATATATATATATATATATATATAAACACACCTATATTAAGTAAAAACGTTTTTAGTTGCTGTGAATTTTCAATTCACGATCCATCAGAAATTGACATAAAACATTTATAATCGCTATAATTATGAATTCTGAAAGCAGTTGTTAATTTTTGATGGACTTTACAAATGTCACTTTTGATCAGTAGGCCTACATGCTTGCTGAATAAAAAATATGTACTGCCTATATTTTATATAAAATGCATATAAAAATTTAAATTTATACAAAACTGAATCAAATATAAACTGAAAATAAATAACAATTTTAAAATGTATATATGCATATTTTTGGTAATAAAGTAATAAATGAGCTGGTGCTTATGATGGTGTCTGACCACACATCGCATTTTTAAAAAAACATTCAGAAACACATCTACATGTTTCTGCATGTCTTTAAACTGACCTCAGGCTAGGTTAAAAAAGTATGCATGTCATCTGCACACATGCTTGCCATGTGCAGCTACATACAAAACACTTTCTCGTTGAAAACCTTTATATTTTCATACAAACTGTCCAGTTGCAATGCAGAAGAGAGATTTCCACATAACTAGCAGTCTCTCACAGTAATCACTGTGTTTTTGACCTGATTTTGCAGGCAGATCTCATCAGTATCCCCAAAATCCTCCTTTAAATCTTTTGTTTTGTCTAGTTTTACCTTTGAAAGAGCCTGCCTGTCAGTCTTTGTCATTTAAATGCACATTTAGAATAGGTCGCTTACAACATACCTAACATTGCAGTTGTGAGAAAAGCTGATATTTACAAAAAAAAAATCTAACTAGGCTTCCGCAAGCCTTTTCCTCTCTCATTTATCTTGTGTGCTACATCTCAAGGCAACTTCCCTGTGAAATTCAGCTTAGCATGTCAGCTCTGGCTTTCGCAACGTCTATTTCTGTTTGTTCAGGAAGTGAAGTCACACACACACTGACCACTTTTTGGGTGTAGGGCTCAAATCAACAACACATCTCATTCATAATGTTACAAAACACCCTTTCAGGAATATACAAACAGTGATTAATACTATCGCACATTAAGCAGACACTGGACTATTGTTGTGTCATTGTTTGTGGATCTATGGTTTGGGTCTGTTGGCTATTAGTCTTTATTTAGGAACAATTGATGATAGGCCATTGAATTAGTAAGGGATAAGCAACGAATTGTCATGCGTTAAAGGTGCTGTTTGTATCTTTTTGACTTTTCTAAAACTTAAATACCATATTTGCAGTTATTTATAAACATGCTAATTTAACATACTTGTTTACCTGAAAAACAATGCTAAAATCAGTTATTCTGCATTAAGAATGTGCGCTCCACTCATCAGCCAATCAAAATCAAGCATTTATATAGCCTCATTGTATGAGTTGCGATAAACTGTGCTCTCACACCTGATTGGTTGTTGTTTCTTGACAGTTTCTCCGGCAGCAGAGCGGATACGCTTCATTTTGGGTGAAGATGACAGTGGTCCTCCCCCACCTCAGCTCTTCACTGAACTCGATGAACTACTTGCCGTTGACGGACAGGAACTGGAGTGGAAGGAAACAGCCAGGTAAAAGCATTGAAACACCCATGAACATGTCTTAATCCCAATTCACGGCTGTGTTTGCTTCTGTTTGTTTTCGTGCCTTTTTACTTTCACTTTAGATTTGACTGGTATGCAATATTTTTGTTTACATTCATCCAAAATGTATATGTCCCCCCCCAAGGTTTGTCCAATTTCACTTGCTCGGTTTCATTTTCATTACCGTCATTCATTGTAAAAAGCTACCGGTCCATTTTATTTGTATATATTTTATTCAAACGTATTGACTCAACAGGTGCCTGATAGTTAGCCGTGGAACTAACAATAGTCAGATTCACTCTAGTGAAAGCATAAAAATCGTCATCAAAATTTACTCAAGTGCCCGCCTCACATTCTCGTGCCCCCCCTTAATAGGTGCTGGCGCCCCCTGGTGGAGCGTGCCCCACAGGTTGAGAACCTCTGATTTAGCAGACACTTTTATCTAAAGCAACTTACAATTGAGGAGGCATTCAGCGATTTAACAAGAAGAGGCAACACACACTAGAAGTGCTAATTATACAGAGAAACTGTATGTGCTCAAAGTGCTATAGTAAGGAGAGGGAGTGTTTGTTTTTTCTAAAGGTGGCTTGTCAAGCCTACTCACCTGTGTGAGGCACACTTAATAAATGCACAATGTTTTTTTTAGAGACATAGAGTGCTATTTTAATAGTCTAAGCTCAAAGTCTGTAGTGCATGGCGCAAAAGCATTAAATGTGTGTCCGAATCCACTTTTGCTATTTTAAGGAAGGAAAAATACGGTTCACTAGCGATAAAACAGTTAAACAGAGCATCTGCAGCACGAGGATAAAGAATGAGCTTCCTCCATTTGGCCTCTTTACTTTCTCTTTACTTTACTTTTACTCTTTACTTTACTCCTTTACTTTTGTGGAGTAAGGAAACGGTGGAAACTCACTCCACTGAGGTCATTCATTAGCCTACATATATAATTTCTATAATTTATAAAGCGCAAAGATTTGTTTCAAAACTCTTTCTAAATTCAGTTCTAATTTCCAGCAAATGAGTAAATGAACAATAATAATAAAGTGTGGTTAAAAAATTTCTTATTCAAACACACGTTCCATTCCTATGCCCCATATAGTGACGCATACATCTCTAAAACCCGACAGGTGGACAAATCTAAACTTGTTTTTTTAAAAACAAATATAAATATGCATATAATAAATAATACTGCTAAAAATAACAATTTACAAATGCAAATTTGTCATGAATAAACTGAAAAAAGCCCCCCGACATGAAGAAGGCATGGAGACAGTGGTTTTTATATTAATGTAAAAATAATCATTTTTTCAACATTTTAATTCTTTAATATTTTTTCATTTGTAAGATATTTGTGTGTTGCTGTATATCCTGCGTGCATTAAGCCATGTGTAAGCGTTTGGACCTGCATAGGCGCATGCCTAACGTGTTCTGCGCTGGACTTAAGAGCAGCTTTTAGTTGGTCAATGGCGCGGTTTATTTCAGTTCCTCAAAATAGCAACTCACCAACAATGTGCCTTAACACACAGAATTAAGTGCTAGACTAAGGAGAGGGAGTGTTTGTTTTTTCTAGAGGTGGTTTGTCAAGCCCACTCACCTGTGTGAGGCACACTTAATAAATGCACAATGGTTTTTTTTTAGAGACATAGGGTGCTATTTTAAAGATCTAAGCTCAAAGTCTGTAGTGCATGGCACAAAAGCATTAAATGCGTGTCCGAATCCACTTTTGCTATTTTAAGGAAGGAAAAATACGGTTCACTATCGATGGACAAAGTGCAGCTTTTAGTTGGTCAATGGCGGGGTTTATTTCAGTTCCTCAAAATAGCAACTCACCAACAATGTGCCTTAACACACCTCCTTTATAGACCAGCACACCCATGAGTCCACAAAGCGGCGCAAATGGATTTGCTATTTAAACAACGTGGCACAAAACCTGAAAATTACAGTTGCGCTTGTCAGAAAATAGCAACAAATCGCGTCAGTTGAAAGTTAAAGTGTCAGAGAGATGAAAGAGTGTTTTCTACAGGGGGTTTGTCAAGCCCATTCACTAGTGTGAGGCACGCTCAGAATTCCATAATGTTTTGAGGTTGTCATGTGGATTTTATTATGGTAGAGGAGTATGGTATTATGGCACTTTGCAATTTGATTCATGATAGTTTGTTGTTGCAGTACTAAACGTTCAGTTAAGCAATTTAATATGCAACATGGGAGATACGCATATTTAGCGAATGAAGACATTATAATTTATTATTTAGATTTAAAATATTTTAAAAATTATTTAAGATTCTAAGTGAAAAATCTAAATAAAATGATGGCAAAAAAAAACATTAGATTTAAAGTTGTTGATCGTGTCTATAGAAACTAGATTTTGTTTGCAAAAGAAGTCATTCATTCATTCATTCATTCATTCATTCATTCATTCATTTTCCTTCGGCTTAGTCCCTTTATTCATCACGGGTCACCTCAGCGGAATGAACCACCAACTTATCCAGCATATGTTTTACGCAGCGGATGCCCTTCCAGCTGCAACCCAGTTCTGGGAAACACCCATACACTCTCATTCACACATACACTACGGCCAATTTAGCTTGTTCAATTCACTTATCGCGCATGTCTTTGGACTATGGCAGAGCTCCCAGAGGAAACCCACGCGAACACGGGGAGAACATGCAAACTCCACACAGAAATGCCAACTGACCGAGCCGGGACTCAAACCAGCGACCTTCTTGCTGTGAGGCGACAGTATTACACTGAGCCACCATGTCGCGCCTGCAAAAGAAGCCAGTATTTACGCAAATTTATAAGTATTTTGAGAGTGGGTGGAGTGGGCGGAGCTAAATATATCTTTTACCACACTTTGCTTTCTGAAGCTTTCTGATTGGTGGTAATGTCTGCACAGCATCATGGGTAATGTAGTTTTATTTCATAAAAGTTTTAATTTTTCTTTTTAAATAAGTTAAATAAATGTGAACAGATGGATTCAATAACAGTTTATACAACCAATTACAAATCTCAGAACTCACAGTAGGTTTAGCATTTTAAGCTTTATAAGTTACCCTTTTGGAGTTTTGTATTAGTTTCTGTATGAATCTTTCTGCATCTTAAAGGGGAAATGAAGCACTCAGTCAAGTTTACCTTATTTTGTACATTGTATTCCACTTTAATGAAAATATATTAAACAAACTCGATTAATGTAACCATTTAGCAGAAAACGGCATGTTTTACTGTAGATTTTAGACCTAGGGCGCCGCCATCTTGGAGTATCGCTGTGTCTGACGTCACGGGGTTGGTTCGCTCTGATCAGCTGAACGGACACAATGGAAGTAAAGGAGTGAACGCGGAGACTGGAAAGCCTAATTTAACCCAATGCGTGAAGATGTGGGCGTGGAGCTGCTGCAAATACAAGCATCAGATGTGTGTCTAATATAAAAGTATATAAATGTATTCTATTTTTCTTTTTTTCTCCTTTAATTACCGATCATTTGATGCGCTTTGATTCACTCTCTGTATTACTCTACCTGACTGCCTGTCTGGGTTTCAAACATGACTGTAACGGACTAAACACGGACACTGGACAGCCTAATTTAACCCAATGCATGAAGTTGTGGATGTGCATCACAGAGCTGGTACAAATACACGCATTTAATACCTTTCGTTTGATGCGCTGTTCTGATCTGAGTTTGGTTTGAACACGAGCAGTGCACCGGACCTAGTTGAAAACCATACTATTGGGAGAGTGAATCATTACTGGCGTTATGGGGGCGGGTACTTTCACTTTTCACCGCTGCACCCCCTCGCCTCTGCTCGTGTTCAAACCAAACTCAGATCAGAACAGTGCATCAAACGAAAGGTATTAGCAAAAGAAAAATACACAACTCAAGACTCTTAAATGCGTGTATTTGTACCAGCTCTGTGATGCACATCCACAACTTCATGCATTGGGTTAAATTAAGCTGTTCAGTGTCCGTGTTTAGTCCGTTACAGTCATGTTTGAAACCCAGACAGGCAGTCAGGTAGAGTAATACAGAGAGTGAATCAAAGCGCATCAAATGATCGGTAATTAAAGGAGAAAAAAAGAAAAATAGAATACATTTATATACTTTTATATTAGACACACATCTGATGCTTGTATTTGCAGCAGCTCCACGCCCACATCTTCACGCATTGGGTTAAATTAGGCTTTCCAGTCTCCGCGTTCACTCCTTTACTTCCATTGTGTCCGTTCAGCTGATCAGAGCGAACCAACCCCGTGACGTCAGACACAGCGATACTCCAAGATGGCGGCGCCCTAGGTCTAAAATCTACAGTAAAACATGCCGTTTTCTGCTAAATGGTTACATTAATCGAGTTTGTTTAATATATTTTCATTAAAGTGGAATACAATGTACAAAATAAGGTAAACTTGACTGAGTGCTTCATTTCCCCTTTAACGGCGTCCCCAGATATTATGTTAGTATCTGGACAGGTGTTTTTGCCCTCAGATGGAGATGTAGGTCAGAATCAGACTTAGAAGTATTCAACACTGATTGACTATTGAAGTATTCACACCACTTGACTGTTCTTAGGATTTCACACATTCCTGACCATGCACCGCTCACGTATGCAGTTAGAGAAGAGTTTGGACTACAGAATAAGGGTCAAACAGCAACCAATAATTCGAAAGCAAAATTAAAGTCTATTACAGTTATGGTGCATGTTTATGTTTTTCATTACGTAATATGACTGCAGACATACTCGCACTTTCTGCTTCAAGCTGCTTCTGTGTTCTACTTTGCCAGTCCTGATCGATTAGTCCTGAGTGGAAGGTAACGTCTGATTCCGATCAAGTCTGAAACCGCGTGATTGGGTCCGGTTACGATCACGTGATCGGATCTGAACATCCCTAATAATAAATATATATTACACACCGATATACATTCATTCATTTTCCTTCAGCTTAGTCTCTATTTCAGAGGTCACCACAACGGAATGAACCGTCAACTATTCCAGCATATGTTTTACACAGCGAATGACCTGCCAGCTGCAACCCCGTACTGGGAAACACCCATACACACTCGTTCACACACATACACTACGGCCAATTTAGTTTATTCAATTCACCTATAGCACATGTCTTTGGACTGTGGGGGAAACCAGAGCACCCGGAGGAAACCCATGCCAACACGGGGAGAACATGCAAACTCCACACAGAAATGCCAACTGACCCAGTGGGGACTCGCACCAGCAACCTTCTTGCTGTGAAGCGACAGTGCTAACCTCTGAGCCACCTTACATTTAAAAATATATGTATAGTTTTGCTTATGTTTATGTATAGCATATATTACAGGCAGTGCAGAATTATTAGGCAAATGAGTATTTTGACCACATCATCCTCTTTATGCATGTTGTCTTACTCCAGTCTGTATAGGCTCGAAAGCCTACTACCAATTAAGCATATTAGGTGATGTGCATCAACACCCTATATCAGGTGTGCATAATTATTAGGCAACTTCCTTTCCTTTGGCAAAATGGGTCAAAAGAAGGACTTGACAGGCTCCGAAAAGTCAAAAATAGTGAGATATCTTGCAGAGGGATGCAGCACTCTTAAAATTGCCAAGCTTCTGAAGCGTGATCATCGAACAATCAAGCGTTTCATTCAAAATAGTCAACAGGGTCGCAAGAAGTGTGTGGAAAAACCAAGGCGCAAAATAAACTGCCCATGAACTGAGAAAAGTCAAGCGTGCAGCTGCCAAAATGCCACTTGCCACCAGTTTTGCCATATTTCAGAGCTGCAACATCACTGGAGTGCCCAAAAGCACAAGGTGTGCAATACTCAGAGACATGGCCAAGGTAAGAAAGGCTGAAAAATGACCACCACTGAACAAGACACACAAGCTGAAACGTCAAGACTGGGCCAAGAAATATCTCAAGACTGATTTTTCTAAGGTTTTATGGACTGATGAAATGAGAGTCTTGATGGACCCGTGGCTGGATCGGTAAAGGGCAGAGAGCTCCAGTCCGACTCAGACGCCAGCAAGGTGGAGGTGGAGAACTGGTTTGGGCTGGTATAATCAAAGATGAGCTTGTGGGCCTTTTCGGGTTGAGGATGGAGTCATGCTCAACTCCCAGTCCTG
>LR812539.1:10174002-10186502 GCA_903798195.1 Danio kyathit
AAAAATGTTTAATGCAGATTTAAAATACTTAGAAAAGAGAAACGGTGGTGGTACACTACCTGATAAACGTCTTGTCGCCTGTCCAAGTTTTAGGAACAACAAATAATAACTTGACTTCTAGTTGATCATTTGGTATCAGAAGTGGCTTATATGAAAGGTAAAGACCTTTAGATTACACTTATTTTACCAAAATAAAATATGATCATGCCTTGGCTTTTATTAATTTAATTAAGACAGTAAGGTCTGACTTTGCTTAGACAAAAGTCTTGTCACTGAACAGAAATAATGTCCAGTATATAGAGTATGAAGTCATGCTGCAGTGGAAAAAGAATGAATATTGTTTCTGACTCCATCATGAGCTTGGAGGACTGCATCCATACATCTCTGCAATGACTCAAATCACTTATTAATAGTCATCTGTAATGGCAATGAAAGCGTTCTTGCAGGACTCCCAGAGTTCATCAAGATTCTTTGGATTCATCTTCAATGCCTCCTCCTCCATCTTACCCCAGACATGCTCAATAATATTCAAGTCTGGTGACTGGGCTGGCCAATCCTGGAGCATCTTGACCTTATTTGCTTTCAGGATCTTTGATGTGGAGGCTGAAGTATGAGAAGGAGTGCTATCCTGCTGAAGAATTGTCCCTCATGTGGTTTGTAATGTAATGGGCAGCACAAATGTCTTGATACCTCAGGCTGTTGATGTTGCCGTTTACTCGGCAGATCTCTCGCACGCCCCCATACTGAATATAACCCCAAACCATGATTTTTGCTTCACCAAACTTGACTGATTTCTGTGAGAATCGTGGGTCCATTCGGGTTCCAGTAGGTCTTCTGCAGTATTGGTGATGATTGGGATGCAGTTCAACAGATCCTTCATCTGAAAAATCCACCTTCTGTCACTTTTCCAAATGATCAACTAGAAGACAAGTTATTATTTGTTGCTCTTACAACTGGCATCAATGACAAGACTTTTGTCAGGTAGTGGCTCAGGTAGTGACCCAGGCGAGGCTCGAACCAGTGACCTTCTTGCTGTGAGGTGACAGCGTTACCCACTGCACCGCTATATATATATATATATATATATATATATATATATATATATATATATATATATATATATATATATATATATATATATATATATATATATATATATAATCATAATTTTATGGAGCTTATAATTCTACGGCACGTGATACATTATGATTAATGTCAAATGTTAATGTAGAAACCTAGTTATTTCTATTAATATGGCCTAAATATGTTTTTGTTTTAAAATAAACTATTCAAAACAATGGTATTATTGTGTCGCATGCATAAATACATGGTTTTACTAAAAAAAATATATACTTTTTATAATTTTCTCAATTGGCACAGGTCTTTTTTTTTTATTTTAACATGTACCTCTACATTACAATGGGTTTTATCAAGTCATTTAGCTGTTAAATTTTCCAAAAATATATATGATATAGCCATTGTAATATACCATTGCAGTTCCCTTAGTACATGTGATATCAATACTGAGCATGCCCGAAACAACTATTATTACATGTACCATGGTATTATCATGCTATCCTGATGGTAAATGTTCAAAATAATGTCATACTCATAATGCAGATCAAGAAATGCTCATGCCCAGAACGTCTTCAGTATCAAGGTAATACCATCAATTACAGATGAAGTCAGAATTATTAGCCCCCCTGTTTATTTATTTTTCCTAATTTCTGTTTAACGGAGAGAAGATTTCTTCAACACATTTCTAAACATAATAGTTTTAATAACTCATTTCTAATTACTGATTTATTTTATCTTTGTCATGATGACAGTAAATAATCATTGACTAGATATTTTTCAAGACACTTCTATACAGCTTAAAGTGACATTTAAAGGCTTAACTAGGTTAATTAGGTTAACTAGGCAGGTTAGGGTAATTAGGCAAGTTATTGTATAACGATGGTTTGTTTTGTAGGCTATCGAAAAAAAATATAGCTTAAAGGGGCTAATAATTTTGACCTTAAAATGGTTTTTAAAAAATTAAAACCTGCTTTTAATCTAGCCGAAATAAAACAAATAAGACTTTCTCCAGAAGAAAAAATATTATCAGACATACTGTGAAAATTTCCTTGCTCTGTTAAACATAATTTGGCAAATATTTAAAAAAGAAAAAAGAAATCATAGGGGGGGCTAATAATTCTGACTTTAACTGTACATGTGCTGAAAACATGGTATTATCCTGACATTTCTTGAGATTATCTGACATGACTGCTGTAGGTATTCCTCGGTATGGTGATTTGTGACAAATGTTGATGTAGAAACATAGTTATTTCTGTTAATATGACCAAAATATGTGTTTTTTTTAAATAACTAGTCAAAACTATGGTATTATTATAGCACATGTGGAAATACATGGTTTTACAAACAAATATATATGCTTTTCAAAACTTTGACCCTTGGTACAGGTAATAAAAAATAATGTGCACAATTTTTTTTACCTGTACTATGGTATTATCAAAGCATTATGATGATAAATGTTTCAAAAATACATATGATATACTCATTGTAATATACCCTTAATATTTGTAAAAACTATTCAGAGCATGCTCAAAACAATTAACCATGTATCATGGAATTCTCAAGGTTTCATGATGCATTGTAAAAAATTAATCCGTAAAATTTATGGTAAAAAACCGGCAGCTGTGGTTCCCAGTATTTAACCGTAAAAAATACGGTACAAACCGTAAAAGTAATTTCTCATTTTTACAGTAAACTACCGTATTTTATTAATTTATAGAGGTAATATGTCTGTATTTTAAATTAGCAACATCTGTACATGTTTTGTTACACAGATAGACATGATGACACAGCCATAAGCAGGTGGTGATGAGAAAGTTCATACATAACGAACCAGTGCTCATCACAAACAACTTTTTCCACAATCAGAAAAGTGTATCAGTGTGAAGCTGCGGTCACACTAGAGTTTGAGCTTGCGAAATTCTGTCATACGGCGCTGCGAAAAGGGGCGGGATTAAACAAGATGAATGGGCATTTAAAAAGCGAGCGATTGCTCCATGTTTTAAATTTCTGTTTAGAGAGGTCATGTTTTGATCCTGGATTGATCTCACGCAGTCAAGTGATGCGATTTCGCAGATCAGAGTTCACCAAGTTTGAACTTTGCACCGCAGCAACCTGCGAAATCTGACGCATGACCCTGCGTTTCCGGTCTGACGCATTCGCGTGCGTATGAATGGAAGTCTATGGAGGGAAAAGTCCAGTGTGACCGCGGCTTAAAGAAGGTGCTTAGTGTCATTCACGCAGTTACTAAACACCAGTATGGTAGCACACATAAAATTAAAGTCATGAAATAAACATTGTTTATCAACATTAGATGTAACATAACTCACTAATATACATTACTGATGGGGAAACAACTAAAAAGATCCATAGTAATGTCAACAAAAAGCATAAAAAGTGATGTGCCATGCAGGGATTTCTGGGAAAGTCAATTTACGGTTATTCGCCGTATATATTAAGGAAACATACTGTTAACCAGGTTACGGATTTGTACTGTCGCATTTTTACAGTTTTTTACCGTTGAAATCGGAGCCATTTTTACAGTGTGGTAAATGTTCAAAATTATGTCATATTCATAATGCAGATCAAAAAAATACACATGGCCAGAACATGTCTTCAGTATCATGGTAAAACTATCAATTACATGTGCTGAAAACATGGTATTATCCTGACATTAGCTTTTCTTGCTATTATCTGACCTGACAGTGCTGTAGGTGTTGCTCAGTTTGTTGATTTCTGTGTGTGTTCTGTGTGTTTCCTCAGGTGGATAAAGTTTGAGGAGAAGGTGGAGAAGGGTGGCGAGCGCTGGAGTAAACCTCACGTGGCCACTCTTTCTCTGCACTCGCTCTTCCAGCTCAAGAACTGCATAGAGAAGGGAACCATCGTGCTGGACATGGATGCAAACTCACTGCAGCAGATCGTCGGTAAACACTTACAGTTCCTGTGACAATCAAAATGACCCTTTTTAGATGTTAGTACCAGTAACCCTCACACAGAACGAGCTTTTCCTTTCCAATGCACTGCTTTTCTATTGTTTTTCGATCTAAACACAGGCTTGACAGACATGTGTGTTAGTAACCATCAAGTAGGTATCGCTGCATCCTGAAGAGTACCAAGTGGGAGGGAGTTATGCCGCAAGTAGGTTGGGTTTAGAGTTGTCATAGGTCTAGATGTTAGTAAAACACAATGGTATGAACTCAATGTCATGTAGGAGACATTAAACAGACCAATGAAAACTCCAGGAGTTTTGTACAGCCCACTTGGAGCTTAAGTCCCACCCACTTGGAGCAGGCTCTGACTTCCATTTATACCCTTCTCCTTATCATCGCATCTCGCATCTTTTGAAGAGCCGAGCACTTGAGCGCCACATTTTTTAAGATGTTGTGTGAAGTTGAAATAATTTCAAATTTCACATGAGGTGCAGCTCAGTACTGTCAGTTCCACAGGAGTGGACCAATCAGAAGAGCTCAGAGACTGGGCAAGCGATTCAAGTTTCTGTTTACAGGCATTTAAAGGGCCACGAAACCCCCTGTCTCAGCAGGGTGTTTTCACACCTCTGTTTTGAAAAAAGTCAGGAAAGTTGGGCGTGTCCAGCTCTGGGAGTGTGGGAGTGTCGGGGGAGGGAAAGAGGATAAGATTTGCATAGGAGGGAGTTTCCATTTGGGCACGCGCTAAGTTTCACAGGCAAAACAAACAGAGGCTGATTTGATACTGCACGGCAAATGAGAGAAAAAAAATCCTCTGTAACTTATATACTCGGTAGGTAGCGTCAGAAAGCCGTGTGTGTATAGACTATCCTGTCACAAAATGCGGCGAAAATCCTGCACGAAGGGAATAGTTTGTGTTTACATGTTTACACTCGGAGAGCAGCATTTAAACAAAGGGCAGTCCACTGCAAACACTTACCAAATCTTTAGACAGACAATCAAACTGGAGCTGTGTCTTTTTATTAAAAGGAGACGAGCGGCAAATCCGGATTTCACCATTTCCAGATGCGAAAAGCTCTCGGGTAAAAATGTTCCTTACAAACGCGTTTCTGTCGCGTGTCGCGTGCACTGTAATCCACACGTGAGTCCAGCTGCTCTCTCATAGAGGGAAAATGAAAACAAAACCTTCGTTGCAGCACACTAATAACACCTACGACTCTTGTCTTGAAATTCTTGTTCTTTCACTTGTTTGGCAACACAACGTGGCGTCTCTCTGCCGTCTGAACAGTGTAAACTGGTAAACAGTCTCCGGAGCTATCATGCATATTAATGAAGTTTCACGTCATACACAATAGAGCGCGCTGATTGGTTTGAAGCACGTCTTTCTCATGAATTAATGCCGCACACTCAGATACGTCAGAATGTCCTCTAAAAGACAGACAGCCACTCTCCAGGCTGGATTTACACCTAAGTATCTCATGGCCGTGACGTAGCTTCAAAAATTCGTTTCAAACCGGAAGAACGAATTTGCTCAAAATAACGCAAAAACAACCAATTTTCACTTTTTAGTGCAATATATGTGTCCTAATAGTGTTTATAGCAGCGTGGGACACATATATGACTGTCAACAGCTCAAAAAATGTGTTTTGGTGTTTCGTGACCCTTTAATGGCTGCATCTGGATACTCTCATTCTTTAAGAATGCTGCTTCTCACACTTTTAAAAGCAAAGACGTGTTCAGTGTGAATGTCCCAATCTTATTTAGGGGTATAAGTAATTTTGTCCTTGACAAAAGTCTTGTCGTCGATCCCAGTTGTAAGAGCAACAAATAATAACTTGACCTCTAGTTGATCATTTGGAAAAGTGACAGAAGGTGGATTTTTCTGATGAAGGATCTGTTGAACTGCATCCCAATCATCACAAATACTGCAGAAGACCTACTGGAACCAGCATGGACCCAAGATTCTCATCAGTCAAGTTTGCTAAAGAAAAACTCATGGTTTGGGGTTATATTCGGTATGGGGGCGTGCGAGAGATCTGCAGAGTGGATGGCAACATCAACAGCCTGTGGTGTCAAGACATGTGTGCTGCCCATTACATTACAAACCACAGGAGAGGGCAAATTCTTCAGCAGGATAGCGCTCCTTCTCATAGATCCTGAAAGCAAGGATTGTCAAGGTGCTCCAGGATTGGCCAGCCCAGTCACCAGACATGAACATTATTGAGCATGTCTGGGGTAAGATGGAGGAGGAGGCATTGAAGATGAATCCAAAGAATCTTGATGAACTCTGGGAGTCCTGCAAGAACGCTTTCTTTGCCATTCCAGATGACTATTAATAAGTGATTTGAGTCATTGCAGAGATGTATGGATGCAGTCCTCCAAGCTCATGATGGAGTCATACACAATATTCATTATTTTTCCACTGCACCATGACTTTATATTCTATACTGGACATTATTTCTGTTCAGTGACAAGACTTTTGTCTAAACAAAGTCAGATCTTGCTGTCCTAATTAAATCGTTAAAAATCAAGGCATGATGGTGTTTTATTTTGGTCAAATAAGCGTAATCTAGAGGCCTTTGCCTTTCATATAACCCACTTCTGATACCAAATGATCAACTAGAAGTCAAGTTATTATTTGTTGTTCCTAAAACTTGGATAGGCGACAAGACTTTTATCAGGTAGTGTATGTGGAACTTAAATTTCTATGGAGCACGATTCACCTTGATTAATGTCAAATGTTAATGTATAAACATAGTTATTTCTACTAATAAACCCAAAGCAAAAGCTTTGTTTTAAAACAAATATTCTAAAATATGTTATTATCATGACACATGCCTAAAGTACATGGTATTGCAAGGAAGAATATATGATAAACCCTTGGCACTGGTCAAAAATACACAACACATTAATTTATTACCTTCACCATGCTATTATCTTCATGATGGACGTCCAGCTTCTCCAACCTCTGGTGCATAGACTGCAGCTCCACACAGGAAGTTTGGCCAGAAGAATAATGGTCGTGCCCAACAGAGCCTGGTTTCTCTCGAGGTTTTTTCCCCCTTCACTTCATCAATTGGGGAAGGGTTTTTCCTCACCACTGTCACCACTGGCTTGCTCGGATCGGGACTTGTGGAGCTGCTCTTCGGTGGATTTGCTCTGCAGTGTTTAAACTTTCAGCAGTGAAATTTAAACCACACTGAACTAAACTGAACTGAACTTCAACTCTGAAATCTGGACTTTACTAGAACTATGTTAAGCTGCTTTGACACCATCTATATTGTAAAAAGTGCTTTATAAATAAACATGAATTGAATATTAACGACGCATTGTAAATTATGATAATAAATCAAATCTCTTTGTTTCAGAAATCATCACTGACAGTCAGATCGAGAGCGGGCAGCTGAAGGCTGATCTGAGGGAGACGGTCATTTACACTCTGCTGAGGAAACATCGACACCAGACCAAAAAGTCCAACCTGCGTTCGCTGGCAGACATCGGCAAGAGTGTGTCGAGCGCCAGTCGCCTGTTCAGCAGCCAGGAGAACGGTATTATAACACACATCTGACATTACAGCTCTCTCTATCGCTCCATCAGTTTCCACATCTCTCCTCTACTTTCAGCCCTTTGTCTTGTGGGCGAAATAAAAAAAGCTGACAAAAAAGGTTTCGTGACCTTTGAATATTGTTGCGGGCATTGTTGTATAGTTGTAAAATGTTATCATAACTGTTAAATGCTCAACTTCAGGTCAAAAACTTAGTGTTTAAAAATCAAATATAATAAATAATAGCATTGTATTATGGTGCATGTGCTCAAAAAAATTACTTTTGCTGCTTGTTCAAACTACGCATTTAAAATGAGTTGAAACAACACATTTTTTGACAACTTAATAGTCTCATGTTCAATCCACTTAAATTTGTAAAAACGATTAAGTTAACTTGTGGAAAAATGTGCAGAAATGTTGATGATATTCTCCAGTATCGTGACAATACAGCAGATGTTTTCATAACATTGTAACGTTTCTCGAAACATGCTGTTTGTGCTGAGTAATTCAGTGTAATTCTGTGTTTATTTTTATTGTACTGCACGTGTTGTACTATTCAGTTCATAGTCATGCATGTTTAGACATTAATCAAACACTCACACACAATATAATTTATTTTGTGGATCATGTGATTATATTTTATTTTTAGCTATTTATCAAAACTTTTATTTTATAGTAATGAAAATATTTTTATTTTCAGATCTCACTTATATAGTTTCTATAAAATGTAATAATATTACGTCTAACTAAATATTATCCACTTATATATTACTGTAAATTACAGTTATAATTTATACTGATTTACTAATTTAATATTATCCCCTACTATATATATATATATATATATATATATATATATATATATATATATATTATATATATATATATATATATATATATATATATATATATATATATATATATATACAGGGCTTTACATTAACTTTTTTCTTTTTTGATCACCAGCCACTGTGGCTAGTAGTTTTCCAACATCACTAGCCCCTCGCCATTTTCATTAGCCACAATTTTATTGTTGGGAAAATATATTTTATACACATAAATATGACTTTAACATGCTAAAATTACTTGATTTAGATTTTGCGTTATCTCCACATGCCTCATTCATTTCAGCAAATGGGTCATGGTTTCATAGTATTACAATCAGTTTTTATTTCACATAATTTTCAGAGCTCAAAATTAAGGATTTACCAAATTTATCTCTGACCACACCAAACATAAACAATTAATTATTTCTTAGCCACAAATATAGCTAAATATAGCTATATAATATACTTTTTATTTAACAAAACATATGCACAGTAATCTGTCCTGGCTAAAGGTCCCAGATCACCAGTTAACTACACATAAATGGGGAGTAATCTCCCATTAAAGCAATGTTATTGTAAAAAATGATAATTAAACCACATTACGCAAAAGAAAGCAGGTAAAAAACATACCGTGTGATAATGAAAGGATTATAACGCACACGGCTAACATTAGCAACCGGTGCTGCTTACAAAAATACAAATCTGGAGCTCTTGAAAGCAGCAAGACTGTGGGTGCATGTTCATCACTTTTTGTCTAGTCTATTTAAATGAGAACCGATCACATCAGCTGTTTCTCTAGGCACAGATGCTTCTCTCAAGGAAACGGGAGCGTGCACGTGTTTTAAACAGTCGTGCGCATCACCTCAGCTGTTAGCGCGAGTGATCATCCTTTCATTCGGTATTCATCTGCTTTTTTATTGCTCACGCGAACGCAATTATTTTTGTCAGTCGTGTTGCTTCTCAATTCTAAGATCGCCTTTGCATGAATATTGGACCATCCTTATTGTCGGACCCTGCTTTTATGAATTATTATCCCGGAAAATTATTTTCAACCAGCCAAAGTGGCTAGTGGGAGTGTCTGTCTTACCCGCCACCACTGAAATCTACCCGCATTTGGCGGGTTGGCGGGTGTTAATGTAAAGCCCTGTATATATATATATATATATATATAATATATATATATATATATATATATATATATATATATATATATATATATATATATAACAAAACAGGTGATTTTCCTCACATTTTAGGATTATAATGCTGAACAGCATGAAATGCCATCAGTCTACAGAGATTTCCCAGTATTTCTCTGTTGCAATCGGGAGATCACAATAATTAACCCCAAAAAAGTCAAAGCAACGCAAACATTACCAGATTACTGTTGTGTTTGCGATAAGGAAAAACGCTAAACACATGCGGGCATTTCTACTTTCTTTTTACTAAACTAGTCTGCAGTCACGAAAACAGGAGACGCATTAGAAACCAACAAGTGGCCAACACAAAATACATACATTCCTGATATGCAAGTCCCATCTCACACTCAATACACTACAAATATTATGGTATAAATATAGCACTGCAACATACAAAAGAGAGAGATCGACTTAGAAAGTCTCTTACCTGTTTTATAATTATTTGAATGCTGAGTTTTTCTCCTCTAAGGGCTTATTATGTGGTCTCTGTCGCCATCTTGTGGTGGAACGTCAACCGTTTTTGCTCTGCTCAGTAACGTTATGACAGGCTAATGGCCGCCGACGCGCTGTATCTCCTAAATTATGAATATTTAAAATAGGCGCTATCCTTATAAATAAACTGCGTTGTAGCAATCTAAACAACTACATTCTCGCCTAAAATGTCTCAAAAGTACTTTATGTTGTCCAACAGCTGCAATATTTGTCAAACTGTAGTGAGTTTATTGGGCGGAGTAATACAGAAGGGTGAAGAGGCTGTACGAGTGCTGTTACTGCAGAATATCGCATGGCTGTCAGCCAATCAGATTCGAGAACCAGACAGAACTGTTGTATATGTATAGTAATTTAGCTTATGTAGTAGGGCATAACAGTAACTTAAATTAGTATATATCGCTAAAGTAAATGAAAATAAATGTAATGATTAATAAATTAAATTGAATTAAAATTAAATATATGAACCATTTCCAAAAAATCTAAATACATTTTTTTAAATTTAGTTAATTTTTGACAAACCATAGTGTTTATATTAGAAATATTGGAGTGTTTTCTGCTTTTTTAGTGTACAAATGAGTTATGAGTATGTGTTGCTTCTAGTAAGTAATCAAGTGAAAGTTTTAAATGCTGTAAAATTTGTTAAATCATGTTTCAATATTTCGTTTTTTTTCACTTGTATCTGTAATGTTATGCCTTTCTTTCAAACTTTGATCATTTCTGTGCTCATTTTCGTAAACTGCTGATTGTGTTTTCCTGCTGATTCTGTTCTCACATTGATTTAAATCTGCAGTTCTGCTCTGAATCTCTGCTTTGAATCATGTTTTGAGTTGATTTCTCTGCTCTAATGCTTACTTTTCTCTTTTCTTCCCTGTCTCTGTGTCTTGATTGACATGCATGCGCTCCCTGTCTCTCTCTCTCTGTCTGTCTGTGTGTGTGTGTGAAGCGCGCGGTCCTATCGATCACACTGTGCCTTGCTTTACCACCTTTGAACCTGAAGAGCAAATTCAGATGCAGAGAAGCAACAGCATGGGCCTTCTCTGTAAGTCTGAGCTGAATTTAGTCGGAGAGATCGGCTCCTGTTTACTCTAAATCATATGGACTGAAATTCATTCTTTTATATGTGAACAACGCTGGGAACATTTTAGAAGATGCTTTAGGGTTTAGTTTCCTTAAACCTCAGTGCAGTTGTGTGCATTTTAAAATAGTATGCTGTATGTTGTATATTGTGTTTTTTATGACTTTTAATGATCAACAAGAGGTCAGGTTATTCTCTCAATTGCAAACTACTGGGAAAACTCAAATTTATTATGTTATCATTGTGATTTATTTATTTATTTATTTATTTATTTATTCGTTCATTTATTTATTTATTTATATATTTAATTATTCATTTATTTATTCATTCATTTTTGTATTATTTAATTATTTATTTATTTATTCATTCATTCATTCATTTATTTATTTATTTATTCATTTATTTATTAATTAATTCATTCATTCATTTATTCATTTATTTATTTATTTATTTAATTATTCATTTATTTATTCATTCATTTATTTAATTAATTAATTATTCATTTATTCATTAATTTATTTAATTAATTAATTATTTAATTATTTATTTATTCATTCATTCATTTATTCATTTATTTATTTATTTATTTATTAATTTATTAAACCACAATCTTTTTTTACTGAATGGTGTATATTTATATAATTCTTAATGATTGTTTTATTTAAATTCAAAATACATTTTTATTAAATGGTTCATTTATTAAAAAATGCAAAAAAAAAAAAAATCTATTTTTTTTAATATCATAATACCATTTTCCTAAATGGTGCACTTATATAAAATTGCTAAGAATAATCTCAATGTTTTTTATTATCAGAATTACTTTTTACTGAAAGGTGCATTCATAAAAAAAATGCTAAAATATTCAATCAAAGTCTGTTTATATTAAATGGTGTATTTTTTAAAAAGGGGCAAAAACATACTATACTATATAAAGATAAAATTTGTATTTATTTGCAGAATTTATTTAGCAATAATATTATACAAATGTTGTAATATATAAAAATTATCCACTGTAAATTTATAGATGCAAGAAAGATCAAATACAAAAATCTTTGTAAATGCACAACATTAAATATATATAATATAATCTGTAATATATCATTATATTATACACTCACCGGCCACTTTATTAGGTACACTTTACTAGTACCGGGTTGGACCCCTTTTTGTCTACAGAACTTTCCACATCCCAAAAAAAGTTGGGTGATCTATTGGATTGAGATCTGGTGACTTTGGAGGCCAGTTGAGTACAGTGAACTTATTGTCATGTTCAAGAAACCAGTCTGAGATGATTCACGCGTTATGACATGGTGCGTTATCCTGCTGGAAGTAGCCATCAGAAGATGGGTACACTGTGGTCAT